>OMKZ01015694.1:15364-33667 GCA_900302535.1 Neoniphon sammara | reverse complement strand
CAGCGAAACCTCTTAAATATTAAACGCCAACCACCTGCAGTTTTTCTCTCGCTTTCTATTCAATAATACAGGGCAGCCATCGACGGCCTGATATTTCTGCGTTTGTGTGTGTATGTGTGTGTGTGTGTGAGAGAGAGAGAGAGTGAGAGAGAGAGAGAGAGCGATGGTTGCATAACACCGCATGCCATGGAACATGTTTTCAGCAACATGCACAGAATTATCCAGCCGTTAAATATTTTGTGATTTGACATTTGAAATCTGGCTTGTCAGTGTTCGTTTACGATCAAATCACTGTTGTTGGATGAAAACCACGTATGTGCAAAAAGTCTGTTTTTTTTTAGCAATGAAGAAGAGATTGCTCTTCTTCATTACTGTTCTCCGTAATTCCCATATTTTGTTTTGAAATTATACCATGGGTTTGTAATGACCAAGAATCATGGATCTCACTGAACATTTAATGATGATGTAAACTTTCAATTCAGCTACAAAAAAAAACAAAAAAAAACAGTTGTATATTTTGGCCCACAATAACAATAATGTACCTTATAATCTGCTCAATGAATACCAGATCAATAAAGATGCAGTTGTAGCTGTGATAAAAGTCCCTCAGTGGTAGAAAGCCTTTATGCAACATTATTTCTGTCATGGCCACTGCAGCCCATTCTCTTCTCAGGTATTGTGGAAAATAGAAATATGCTTTGTAGCACAAAACACACATTCCCCAGACGGCTGGTTGCCAGGTCACGCCTTGTAAATTCTGATAGATGAAAAGAGAATGAGAAAAAAACAACCCTTAACAGTAGAGTAATTGTGTATCAAGTCAGAAAGTCTCTAATGTCTTTCAAACAACTTCATTCTTTGTATCTTCTGATGGGCGAAAAAAGAAAAAAAAACAATAAAATTTGAATTTTCCAAAACTTCCTCCTGGGCATGTGGCACCAGTGCAGCGACAGTTTCATCTGTGTATATATAACTTAAATGGATAACCACAGGCTCTTGCATTTGACAAATAGATAGTAGTTTGTTGATCTTTTCATTCCCAGAATTGACTTCAATCCCCAAAATGGATTTGGGTATTTCTCTGGAGGCCCTGTGTTGGCCTCATTTCCTGATCAAAAGAGTTCTCCGCTCCTGTCTGGGACAGATCTGGGATTAAATGGCTATCTTTGATGACTCACTTGGCAAAATTACAACCCTGTCTCCAAAGATTACCCTCCCGGTTGTTTTCTTTTCCTCGGTGGTTCTGAAGTCAGGTCATTTAGAAAACTTAATCTTTAGATGCTGTCTGCAAATCAGATCATTTTGCTGTAGTCTTGAGATAATCTGATTCTGTCTTAAATCTTTATCATTATGGATTACAATAAGCTAGTGACAGTTAGAAATGAAAAGAGGAGAGTTTCACTTCAACCACAAGCTATTTACCACTCTGTTAAAAGAATAAAATGTCATTCATGAGCTCATGCACACATATATATTAGTTTTATTTCATTATAATAACTTTGGAATTAAAATTAAAGCCGCACTATATAATACATATCTAAAATGGCACACATAATGGCAGCCCCAAATTGCAGGAAGGGGTATTTCTTTAAATTTTGATGACTTTAGTGGCTAAAATTCATATTGCACACAGCATGCTCATGTATTCATTTTATAACAAAGTATAGAAAACACACAAGAGGGGCAAAAAATCTCCAGATCTAATAGTGGTAAATATGACAGTCTATGATCTAACTATACTGATATTTGATACAATACTGATATGCTCCCACTTCAGAGGGAGTCGTCTTGAAAATACTCAGGAATATGGCTTGATGATACGCTTTCATTTAAGACTAACATCGACAACTTTAAGACGAACATTGAGAGCAATTTTCTCTCGGCATCATCCTGCAAAGAGAAAATTGTGCAGGCAACATTTCTGTCAGTTTCAGATCACAGCGATATTATTTACATGCATGCTGCTGCCTCTGCTCTAAAACCCCTCAGTGCACTCTATCCTAGTGCTCTCCGTTTTATTACTGGAGATCCATATCCAACGCATCACTGTACTGTTGGATGCTCATCACTTACTATAAAAGAAAGGAACTCTGCTGCATTTAATTCATCCATAAAGCTTTACTTGGTGAACTTCCTGACTACCTCAGATTTTAAATATAGCAGCTGCAGCACCAGAACACAGGGTCTCCTAATTTTATTTACACCTCATGTAAATACAAGTGCTTTTAGGTACTATGCTTCATACAGGTGGGATCATTTACAAGCTACTTTGAAATTTCTATATGTCTATTTCTATGTCTATTTCTAGTTTTATTTCCTTCCAGTTGGTAGTTTTAAAACCCTTGCATCTGATTTCTTTTGCATACTATCTGGCCTGTTGGGTCTCTGTCATAAAGTACGACTGTATTATGTATTTTGCCTTTTTCTTAAATGTTTAATTTTATTGTATTCTGTAGGTTTCTGCTATAAATCAGATCTTGATCTCAGTAGAGCTTACTGACTGGTCTTTAGGAGACATTTTTTTTTTGTTTTGCTCTGCTTCCTGTGGGCAGAGATTTACTGACAGTGACCAGACCCAAAGCCAGAATTTCATTCCGGCAAATCTACAGCATGTTGTCTCAGTGAGAGGCGACGGGATGCTGCTGTTTGCTGCTGCAGATCACTTGGATACATTTTTACATAAATCTTGCACTGTGCAGATTTATTCTTAGATAATTCAATGCACATCTAACTGTTAAAAGGGGAAAACGTGCAACTTCTGTCCTGTGCACTGAGCCACTTCCACTTAAAATGAAATAATTGAGCAATTTCTCGACACGCTTCCCTTTGTCTTTCTTGGGAGCTAAACGGAGTGTCGAAAAATAAGGATCCTGGGAGATTCAACGCGATTGAAACACAGACTGGCACATATCTGAATGTCAAAGACGTGAGAGAGTATATCCATACCCACGGTGAAGCAATAGACAATGAATCATAGCTGCAAACAGCCTCTGCTCCCAGCCAGTGCAGGGACAAGGGGGGCTAACAAATGGAAATTAGCTTCCTTTAGGCTTTATTCCTTTCTAATATTGTGGGTAGTCTGGAATCAGTAAGTGTCTGGCAACCAATGGGAATATTACGCTACACAAAAAGCGCGTGCCTACAAACACAGCGTATACAGAATTCCATTACGTTCTTTTTTTTTTTTTTAATTAAGCTGCATTGTGTTACATCTCATAACCCCTTGGGTCAAGGTAAGGTGTTTATGTCATGAAGTGCATCTGCTATTTCTTTCCCTTTACATGTCAGAGCAAGTTAAGTAATGTTTTTTTTTTGCCCTTTGATGGATAAGAGGAAATAAGAACAGTGGTAGATAGTGGTTATGTTGTGGTGGTAGTGTAGAGGTTAGAGAGAGTACAGATGCAGATTTTTTCAGATGCCATTTGTTGCTCTTAGTGAAAAACAGATATATATGTAAAAAACAATCAGCAAAGTGTGTTTTCTCAACTCCTTTAGGGCGGGAAAAAGTGCTGCGAGTCCTTAATTTATTAAAGGTTGCACAAATTAATAGAATACAAACAAAGTGTGGCATGCAATATGTTGCAGCATATGTCCAACAGTCATGTAGAGTAAACATAGACACAACCTTTCCCCACATATTACGGATTCTTGTCCACAGGGAGTGTGGTTGTAAGCATTCCATGAAAATGTAATGAAATGCTTTTGTTCCATTAGACTTTTATACTGAATATAGCTCTCTCGCTCCTGGTGGGCAAAGGCAGCGGCGTGCCTTTCTTTTAACACCGATTGTTCTGAGATTTTCATGCCACGATACATATTTGCCGTGTTATTTACATTTCATAAGTGTGGAGGACCTTTGGGACGCTGTGTGGCATCCTATAGCGTGCATATACAGCATAACAGCGTGGGTGTGTGGGTATATAGTGAGAGGATAGAGAAAAAAGAATTTAAAAAAAAAAAAACAAGGGGAAAAATCTCAGCAAGAAGGGACACTTGTATATTGAGTAACTGTCAAGAACAGCTCCAGATGGAAAAGCAGGAAGAAATCACTTCCTGATTCAAACGAATGCAAGATGAGAACAAACATAAACAACATCCAAGAGGAAACTTAAACACTTAAAATGCTCTAAGTGTGTGTTTGTGAGCCCCCACCCCCCCTCGAAGCCATTTGATATAGGACGAGGAACGAACAACCTTGACATGTTGGCAGCAGGCAGAATTCACAGCCACTGTTGCTACAAAGACCATTTCCCTGCTCCCCAGCAGTACATTATGTCTCAATGAAAGAAAAGTCAACAATATCCCCTTTAATGGTGCAGTCCATCAATTTCCCAAGCAACTGTGTCATCCCAGATCTGTACTTGAGTGTTAATCCCCTTTAGAGGGGCAATTCTGAATGTGGCGCGCCATTGATGGGCAATAAAGCCTTTTCTTGAGTCGGGCTGATAGTGGTAACCAGGCCCAACAGGGGCACTATTAGGGTGCATTTCAAA
This sequence comes from Neoniphon sammara, assembly GCA_900302535.1. Taxonomy (NCBI): domain Eukaryota; kingdom Metazoa; phylum Chordata; class Actinopteri; order Holocentriformes; family Holocentridae; genus Neoniphon; species Neoniphon sammara. The sequence continues at coordinate 29,174 of OMKZ01015694.1, read as the reverse complement.
TGTCGCCGTCATGTCAGCGCGTCGCCTGACAGCTGTGAATGGCAGAGACAGAGAGGTCATAACGGGGAATCTCATCCCCCTCTCCGACGAGGGGCGAGCCGAGACGCGCTCACCTCTGTCAAGGCAATCCAGAGCTCGGCTGACAGATAACTGATACCTGGGCTTTAAAAGAAATGAGAAGGAGAGCAAGGCTAGGGCATCATAATCCCTCTGGAAAGGTTTTCCATCTGTCACAAACGGTGGTGACCGGGCTTGGGTAATTTCCCCACAGGATTTACAGAGAACATTAAAAAAGGAGCCGTGTAATATCCCCCACCTCAGAGAGGCTGGCAGGCAGACAAAAGCAGCGCTGCCAGGTACGGAGGGGATATGAGGATCCACCCTTTTCATTTCAGATGAAAAGCCGGGGCATATGTATGAACCGTTTGGCGGGTTTGCATCAGAGGACAGCTTACGTTTCAACAGGTTTGTGGGGGATCAGCTTGTGCATCACTCCCGTCCAAACGTGTACATTGTGCCATAGACTCCCTCATGTTAGACACAAAAGTAACACGATGATGGTGCTGATCTGAACAAACCGTCACTGCATCATTTTAAGCTACGAAACAGACGAAAAGCAGCAGCCAAGTTTTCACGAGGGAAATTGTTTGTGTAACTCACAGTTTATTTCACGGCGTCTCAGAAGTCACATCTGTCCCCTCCACAGCATGAAGGACCTGGCTGGTGGATCTCTCGGTTGTTGGCCCTTTTCGGTGCCGATTTTTGGTATGTTTTTCTCCATGTTTGTGTGGGTTTCCTCTGGGTCCTCCGGTTTCCTCCAACACTCCAAAGCAAGTCCGGCAGACTGGAGACTCTAAGCTACCCACAGGTATGAATGTGAGTGTGTGTGTGGCTCTGTGTTAGCCCTGTGATGGACTGGCGACTTGTCCAAGGTGTCTCCCTGCCTTCTGCCCAGTGCATGGTTGAACAGCTTCCCATCTCCCCTGACCATGGAAAGGATCAAGTGGGTAAAAAAATATGTTCATAAACAGTTTCTTATAAATTACAAACCACACTTATCTAAAACAAAAACAAGTCCCCGCTGCTGAGATTAATCAGACACTTCATTCAGCCTTACCTGTTCACTCTTTCTTACCTCAGCGAAAACATAAACATGGCTCCGAATGGTAATGAGAGCAACAGTGCATGGCCTTGAAATTATGCCTGTCTGACGCTCACCCTTGAGACGCAGTTGAACAGTTCAGCGCTGAACTAGAGCGGAGCAGCGTCAATGAATATGCACTTTGACTAGGTGAGTGGAAACCATAACCCCCTCAGCCGGGGTGGCTGACAGCCTCCTGCTGTTCAGCACTTGGCTTGTGGCAGCGGCCAAAGTTTTTGTTTTTTATTATGGATGGCAAGTTTTACTGGACTACAAGCCAGGCCACTCTGAAACTGAATTGAGGAAACTTTTTTTTTTTTTTTTTTAAATAAGTAGTGTGGGTGGCTCACTCTCTTTATTGATTATTTAGATAACTGAAAAGGAGGCAGTTTGCAGTTGCAATAAGACCTTGGTCAAATAGTTTTTGGAGAAGCCTTTCACAGTTTGTTTTAACCCAGTGTTAATTCTGTTGCTCAGGACCGAGAGCTCTGCTGGTTTCCACTCTGGTCATTAAATCAGGGATGGATTCACATCTGGAACAGCAGGTAAATGCAATTTACTACTCGATGGGATAGAAAAGCAGCAGTGCTCTGTGCCCTTAAAGGTGCACTATGCAAAATTTCCAAGGGTCGATTTACGTAAGGACATTTTAACTCAACTTACAAAAAAAGCGTTGAGTAATTTGATACTTGAGTCTAAAAGATCTTCATAATCAATCCAAATCACTGATAAATTACATGATTATTTCATGTTTTTTGTTGAGTCTAAGGGGTCCTCATAAAAGGTGCACTATGCACTATGGACTGTGTAGACTCAACTGACAAAAAACATATAGCAATATGTTAGCAATATAAGATATAGCAATATGTTATATATAAACAATAAGCACCTAATTTTTCGGTGAGTCCAGACGATAGTAAAAACCATGTAGAGTCAACATTCAAATTTTGTGCTTATTCCATATTTTTTGTCAGTTGAGTCTATAACAGGTCCTCACTTCAATGCACTTTTACATAGTGTACCTTTAAATCAATTTTGCAGAGTGCACCTTTAGCTGCTTGTAAGTGACAGATGGATCGATTTCCCACATATGACAATACAATGAGTGCCAGGACATACACAACACAAGTGTCACGCAATTTAAACTTCAATTTTGCCAAACCTCATCCATCTTATACTCCAGTAGGGAGGAAAAAAATGACAAAAAATTGCTATATTTAGCCAGATGAGGCTTCTGTTTCAAATATGTTGGGTTCACAGCACTGCACAGTAGATGACAGATATATCAGGGCAAACCTAAGATGAAAATTCTTAAAACAGCCAATTTAAATGTTTCAAGATGCCTAACACTGCAATGAATGAAAAGAACACAAGCTAACAGGGTTAAAAGCTATAATATATCCCTGTGAGGAGAACTGTTTTTCAGTTTCTCAAATTCTGCATCAGTGATACACCATAGATATATCTTGAAATAATGTTTTTTGTTGTCCTCACTGGCCCACAGCAGCACTTTGATCCCTCTCTGAGAAATAAAGCTCATACAGTAAAGGGGATGTTGACTCACTGTAATGCACTGCACTGTAGGGCCTGTCACAATGAACAGAAAGTCAGTGGAGCGCAAGCAGCGAGGACCAGAGGGGATGTGGAGGGGAGGATCGGGGCTAAGTGTTATGCGGAGACAAGCAGTGACCTCGTGGGAAAGGTACATACCATCCCAGTTCATGAATTGGCTCCAGATGGGAGCTGGCAAGCGGGAAAAGCGGAAGAGAATTGTATCGACAAGCTGTGCCTGGCGGGGCCCCGGAGCAAGGCCATTAGCCACGTTGCCGAGTCGCTGGGGAAAAGCTCCGTCACTCCGAGATTTCACTTCACCTGAGTGTTGATGTGAGCTCTCTGCGGCCGGGCCGGCCCGCCCGCCAAACGCAGAGGAGGGATCCCAAACAAGGCGCTGATGAGAAAAGCCCCGCAACGCCAAAACTAATGAACACCTCGAACCCAGAGAGCGGATTACCACGACGGTCTCACCTCTGTGCTTGACTCCGTCGTTTTAATGAGATTATTACCAGGTTCTGTTTCTCAAATGACTTGTCCTGCCCTTCCTTAACTTTTGCTGATCCACACTGTCTGTTGCTACTATCTGAAAAGTGGGAGGCTATTATCACCTCACCAGATGCCACAGCAGGAAGGCAACAGATCTGACATGGTGAGTTACATTGCACGGTCTGTGGAAAAATGAGAGTTTAAAAGTCACTAAGTGAGGGTTTTGCAACTCATTAAAACTCTTATGCGTTCCCAATAAAAACAAAACAAAGTAGAAAATCACGGCAAAGAGAAGATTTATATTTGAACACCCCCACCTGTGCTGACCCTAAACAAACCTGTTTCTTTTCTTGCGTGCAAGAAAAATTATTGACCACTGATTACAGAATCAGCTCAAAGTTTTCCAAAGTTCTCTCTCTCTCTCTCTCTCTCTTAAAGACTTGAGTCAAAATAAAATGAGACCTGTGGTTTACAAAATGATAAACATTATAAATGTAACCCACACTGAAAAGAAAAAAACATTGCATGATATTTACTTAAAAAAACAAATTGGTTTGATTTACAGGATCAAAAAAAAAATAAATTCAGTGCAATTATGGCACCGTTTAAGTCATCATAAATAACTTAAGCCCTTACTCGACTAAACAATAACCCTCTTACATACTTGATCCTCTACTCCAAACAGATACTGAATGACAACTTTAAGGTTTTTGTTCCAATATGTATGTATTACATTTTGGAATAGACCTTGGGACACCTGGGCAAACTATTTCCTGACTGCGAGGCACATTACAGTACTTCAAAGAAATTGATAGAGTCCCAAGTGTTGAAAAGCATCTGACAAACTGCAGTATATACTGTATCAAGGTCATGTAGCAAAGCTAAAAACTTTTTTTATTGAACAAACACTTGGCTGAGTACCTGTAAGTCAGCACTATCCCGTGTTCCGGGGAATTCTCAAATAACACCACCTTGACACCTGAAGGATTACTGATCATCTTCTGGTTTTCCGCTGCACAATAAGAGAAGTCATTTCTGATATTCCGTCTCAGCGAATGCAAATAAGTAACATAGCAACACAGGGAGCTGTTAATGATCCAGTTTGCTTCTGATGTGAGGACGTCTGCACTGTTTTGTACCTGGACGGAGCGAACCTGTCCATGTGTGAAATAAATGATGAGATGAAAAGGATTGCATTCCCATTACAGGAGATGTCTGAAACGTCTTCAGCATCTGGTCACTGGATCACTGGCTAGCAAGTGGTTACCATTCATATTTGCGGATGCTGGCATTGCTATTTCCCATCCACTTGTCATATATTTTGTGAATAAAAAATGGAGATCTATTCTTAAACAGGGCCCCAAAAGAAATGAGAAACTGACATTGTTGAGAGTTTAACAAGATGTTACAGGCCATCGCCATGTTGTAAAGTGAGCATCCAACTGCAGTCCCCACTTTTTGACAGTGGTGACAGACTGTGATGTGGCGCTCGCCTAGCAGTGCTGAGAGAGGCGTCTATTCTGATCAGCTCTGCTCAGAGCCGGATATTTGGAGTGAACACTGTCAAAACCCTCTGCAGTCCTCATCTCAAGCTGAAGACAACTTGTGCCACAGCACATCAGTCAAAGACAGGCCTCAGTACCTCTGTCGCCGCTGGAGGAAATTTGGTGTGAGAATGGGAATACATTAAGAAAAAAAAAGTTTGCGGATGACATTTTTCTTTAGCGCAGAGCAATACATCTGGGTAGACAAGGTGCTCTCAATTTTTAATCAACTCCGCCATCTTAGACATTTGTGAAACGAAAAACAGGAGATGGAGATAATCATTTTTTAAAATTCTGTCCTGTGGGGAGAACTTTTCTCAGGGGTTGTGTGTTGGCTTAATGTGACAAAACACATGAACAGAGGCATATAAAAAGGTAAAACAACCGTCTGATTTATGGGATACAGTTAAACAAGAAGTGCATTGTGTGTGTGTGTGTGTACATGCATGCACATGTGTGTGTGTGTGTGTTTCTGCTTGTGCCTTTCCCCGTCCATCTCCCTGTCTTTGCTTTTATGCACATGTGTGTTTGTGCCTCTCACCTTTTGCACCTGCATGTTCGCAATGTGTTTTTCCTCCTCTTAGTTGTCTATCAGCCTCTACAGAGCATGTTGGAGTGCGCCTGTGTGTGTGTTTGTACGCGTTCAATGTCTGCCTCTATAAGCCAAGGAAGCTGAGGGACTTGTCAGGAGGTGGTTGCCCTGGTTTCCTTAGCAAGAAAGATGAGCATCCAACGCACAACCCCAGAACAAAGGACCAACCCACTTGACTGTGGAAAAGAAAAATAATCATTAGAAAAAGCTCCTGCACCAGCAAAAAAACACCACCAAAGCCAATCTGCAATATGCTCACCCTCAAACAAAATGGTTTCGCACACACTATGACAGATCTGATAGTACTGTCACTAATCAACACCTCCGCTCACCCCCCACCAAACCCCCCCTTTCCTGTCATGTACCTTTATAGTGAATCAGGCCGCCTGCGTGACTTATCATCAATCCCTATCTGATGGTGAGCAGCCATTGTGACAGAGGATTACAACTCTGGCATACGCTCATTTCAGCCTCTCGGAGACAGCGAGCTTTACCCCGATCTGAACGCTCTCTGTCGGCTGATGGATGGTGCAGATCCAGCGCACGGGCTCCTTGGGCTCCCGCTAAATGAATTAGCGAGGCCTGAGTAGCTACATTTTTAGCTTCGTGCACTGAAAGCACATTATATTGAGCCGCTGAAAGCCTGAATACCTGCTGGAGTTCGCTACGACTGTTTGGCTGCCATCAAGTACCCGCAGAGAGGTCGGGAGAGGAAGAGAGACTGCACAAGAGAGGGAAGGAGCGGAGGGGAGAGCGGCTGATGACAGCATAATCGATTAATTGAATGAGTGGACAACTCTTGCGCGGATCCAGTTGCACTGCTGTGATAAAACAAAGTGCACATTATGTTTTAAAATGAGTAGAAAAAAGAAAAATGAGTTAAGCGCCCAGAGGCCTAGAAATGATAGCGGGTACATTCACTGCTTCACATCTCTCCGAGTTGTGGAACCTCCATGTGGGCTCCCTGCACCGCGCTGCAGCTCAGACAGACACCCAGGCACCAGAGGAAGCCTTTGCTTCCCCCCCCCAAGAGATTCACATCCTCCATCAATATTTGAGTTTGTTTATGTTTAGCATTTTCACTGTATAGACCACGCTCAGGAGTAAGGTATTTTTATTTATTTTCCTGCTCATCTCAGATCATGTTTTCATAATGTAATCCCCCTACGCCTCCACCCATCAGTTGTTTGTGTGTGAGTGTTTTGTGCAGAAGCGTTGTCTTGTCAGTTCACGGCAGGCGTTGCGAGCGCATAGCACACGCCTAGCATGACTGGTTGTGCTTTTCAACTTGGTCATGACTCTTACTTTTAAATAAATAAGGAAAAGTATTAGCACCCAGCACACAAGCTATAAATTATGCACAACGATCCAAACGCTCGCGTATAATCAAGGCTTTCTGCTCATATCTGTTTCAATGATGTTACGTCGTTATCATCAGCCTTGAAATTCTATCACTTCCTTAACATTCGGCGCACATTTAGCATGGCGGCAGTCATTGATTATCGTCAGCATCATTAGATCTGCCTTGCCATTTCATCACGCCCCTAAAAACATCATGTTTAATGCTCACTTAGCTTAGCGCTCCTCATTGATCTATGACAACCCTATAGCGTTTACAGGAATCAGGCTGGGTTGTTGCCAGCTTTACCCACGATCCAGATAGGGCTAGATAACCAGATCACAGGTGCACTACATCAGTCTCTGCTAGTGTCAATGGGATTACCTGTCCTCTGCAGCCTGAGCTGTAGAGAAGGAGGAATGGAGGTAAGAAGCTGGGGAAATAGGTCAAGCACACTGATAAGGGCAGGTGTTCTTTTGAAGATGTCTTTACAGTCTCCGGGGAACTAAGTGCAGCTAAACACGGCTACTTCAATAAGAAAGAGAAAGCTATTCGGTCCAAATACAAGTGCTGGGATCCAAGGGTTCTGTTCACACACTGCTGGGTGAACATCAAAACAGTGAAAACCACCTTTACCGCTGAACCTTTATTACCAACCTTTGTAGCCAATGACCCACAAAAGATGTGTATTATTGTGATACAGCTGCTGTGATAATGCCTCCACTGACACCCACACCCACACACACACACACACACACACCACACAGCCTTATCTCTCAGAGAAACATACATTCACAGATTCACTAAAACAATATGTGAGTTTTATTTTTCTTTTCATTAGAACCCAACCAATAAATCGGCAGGCTGATATTGGCCGATATGCAAAGGACTACATATTGAAGTAAAAAGCACTTGAGTTCATTTAAAAGCAGAGTTATAATTAAATAGTGTGTCAAGCAGACTCTGCTGTTCGCTTTGTATAGCACGAGTTGGCAGAGTAGTTAAGAAATGTATTGTTCAGTTGTAAAAGATGTTTATTGCAACTATATTTGTTTACAAAATGTCATGATTCCTTCCTACAAATGTGTGTTTTACGTATAAAAAACATCATTCAATATATTATTATCAGACGTTTTTTACTCCCACATATTGATATCACTTTTGGACACAAAACTCCTCCATTGGTCAGGGTCTCCCTCTCATAGATACCTCAACTTCCAGAAGTGCTTGGAGGCTATTTAAGAACACACAGGTTCTATAAGTCTTATCAGAGGCCAGATAAGGTGACTGCAGAGCTAGGATAACCATCTGGTGAAAAAGGACCCCGCTTGGTGCTGTAAGTGATACTGCAGCACTACTGAAAGCACAGAGGGGAACGGTGGGGAAGCTGAGGAAGACACAGTCGGTTCAAAACTCACAGAAAGACACAGTGCAAAGCCACATATTCAGTTTGAACAACATCAGGCAAGCTTATGTGAAGATCTGCAATCAATATGGCTGAAATATACAGGATCCAGTCCATGAAGTGCAATCTATCTATCTATCTGTCTGTCTGTCTGTAAGAAAAGATGGGGGAGTGGATGACATGCAATAATAGAATCAGATTTACATCTAAATATACATGGACTGCAAAAAATGTTTCCCCTAAGTAATTTAGTGTCAAAAATCCTCATAATCTGATTTGTTTTAACACGTGAAAAATTCTGTCAGTGAGCTAATCCCTCCTGCTACCAGTGCAATTCTAAGCTTTATAGAAACAAGGCATAATAAGGCCACTAGGATCATGAAAATAACACTCGATTCAAGCAAAATATTGAAAGTCAAGGTGACACAGTAGTTTTAGAGATCATTATTCAACTGGGAGATCTGGGGTCAAACACCAGATTTGCATGAGATTGGTAATATATTTATTGGAATGTGTTCTGAGGGCAGGATTGCATGGTTTAGGGTTGGGTGTTAGGGTTAGGGTTAGGGTGGATACACAGAAAAAGAACCATACAACAACAGAAATACATGTTTTTATATGAGGGGTGTAAATATTGCAGATGCATATAGACAACATTTTGTAAATGATTAGAAATCTATCTGCTAAAAGGGAATGCAGATCAGACTAAAAACAAAATTGCGCCCTATGACTTTATAACCTGTAAGCCCATTTTTTTCCCTCTTGCTTACAATAAAATTAGAAAGTAGAAAAATTCCTCATTTTAGAAGTTTGAACTGGTTAAACATTAAACTAGTTAATGTTGTCCCGGTCAAACTCATCAAACTGAGGTGCAGAGAAATCTACTGGAACTCTTACTGTGTTCAGCTCAGCTGCACAGTGCCCCTCCTTGCTGACACGGCCTTACATCACTGCTTTTAGTCACTACAATTTCAGGGGAACTACCTTGTAGTTCCCTGAAATCCTCTCCCCTAAATCCTCTCCCCTAAAACCAGTTCCCGGTTCTGGCCGACCCACTGTAAGCTGGCACAGCCACCTGAAACCGTCTGGCCACGCTCCAATCAAAGTGTTACTGGAAGCTGCCAAATGGCCGGACCAATCAGTGTCTTTAGGGAGGCTACAGGTGTGGTTAAGTAATGAAGCTACAGTGCAGTGATGCCAACTTAGAAATTTTAATGCTAGATTTAGCAACTTTTCAGACTACCAGACTACTTTTCCTAAAAGCACCTAGCAACAAATTTAGAGTTTTTAGCAACTTTTTAGCAACTTTTGAAAAGTGAGTAAAGTTGTTTTGTCTTCTACATTATGACACTTTCTTACATCATTACATCATCACACAATGACATCACGTCATTTAGCAACTTTCAGCAACAAATCGACCTGCCTGTAGCAACTTCCACTGAGAATTAGTTGGCAGCACTGCTACAGTGCACTGAATTGGAAAACAGGAACAACAGAACATCAGTGTAGATTTTCCTTACAAAAATGGCAAGAATCATGTACCAACATGCTAACAAGCTAGCAGTATGCTTATGAATATCATAGTTGCTGCTGTTTGTGTAGTTTCAGTGCTCTCATACTATGATGTTTCTTTTGCCTGATTGGATGAGCTAGCTAATCACAGTCTTGATGCCGTCACCTGCTATGTATTTTTGTAAATACTACTGGTTTGAACCCAACGTCCCAGGCTGTTTTGTGCAGTGAACAACAGAAACAAAATCAGACCATGGCTGTGCCAGGCTAGACATGCTGCCAACTTCACAAAGACAACACTCTTTACATGCAGCTCGCCAATTTTTAACAATTTCATTCACATACAGTGTGTATATAGCCCTATTTTTTGGGGTCAAAGGTTGTTTTAGGGTGAACTTTCACTTTAAGAATTCATTATTTATGAAATTTTATTTCTAAGATTTAGGACAGTCCAAGAAACATGAACAGTCCAAGAAGCATGATCAGCCTTTTAAAGCCAGAAACCAGATCACTAAAGGCTCAGGCTCATGATGTCATCAGTTAAAAATCTGCATTTGCATAGGAAATGAGTTTAAAGATCGTAGAGGTAATTAGGAGAGCTCACAGCAGGATTTTCTGGGGATGATGGTGCATTTTCTGGTTCAAAAGTAAGAACAACAGTACAGAGGAAAGCTCATTTGTCTATAAAAAAAAAAAAAAAAAAGACAAACATCCTGTCTCCCATTCACTCCCTATGCAGCAGCTCCAAACTTCCTAGCTGACAAAATCAAAAACTTCACTCTTGGATCTCTGGATTCTGGCTTTGACTTTTTCCTCGACCGCAGGAATAATATATAGGATTTTTTTATATAATGTGCAGTGTTCCCCTTTAAAGAGACAGGTTCTCAGGTGTAGATGTGAAGCGGGATGATGTCATGGTGATGAAAGGCAATGTGGTCATGTCTTTCATGTTGGCAATCCTTCCATTAAACAACAGATGAAAGAGCGCCTAAAGAGAAAAGAGAGCCGGTCACGCCGGATAGAGGAGACAAAGCTAATGCCTAAAACAGGATTTCAAGGACAGGTGGCATTGTATCTGTGCACTGACAATGACTTTGTCGACCTCTGTGTCATCCTGGGAAGCAGCTTTGACCTTGGTGACGGATTTTACATTTGGCATCCTTTTGACTCCTTCCCCTCCAATGCCAACATGAAATAGAATTCAAATACTTTGAAGTTGGGTGTCAAAACATGACTGCTGACTTGGTAGGGAATAAGTAATGACAATGCCTCTTGGGGTCAAAATTTCATTCTTGCAGATTTGTTTGGGAGATGCTCGAAACATCACCCAAACAAACCAGTTTGTGGTGAGTGAAATGAGATGCATGTCTGTATTTGAAAAGTTTGCAAAGTGTACAGCATTTGAAAAAAAGTTGCACCCACTCAAATGACATTAAAAAAAAAAAACCTGAAAAGACATTTTACACTGCTTTTTAAAAGGCAGTATGGAGCTGCATTCATTGCCTGGTAATACAAGTGTACCAAATGAAGCACAACTATGCATTTGAGAGGTATTTTGCTGCTTGGAGATACATGTAATGTAGCAGATGTTAATATTTATCTAAAGCTGCATGGTGGTGAGTGGGAAATTCAGTCATCCTAACTGAGGGACAGCTGTTGTAGGGATTAATTATTCCGCTCACAGCCATACTGTTTAGCCTTCTGGAGGCGTCATGGGCCCGCCTCAACAAAACATCAGCAACAGGAAGATGCCCGCTTGATAACCCCAATGACATTTGCGCTCACACCTCCCCACTTTCCCTTAAAACCCAAGCTAGACTCCGGCACGGCCGCTCTCCCAGAAACACCATCCAAGGAGGGATATTTGCATCCGATCCTATGTGGCGCTAAACGTCTCCACACACGATTAGATTAGAATTAAAGAAATGTGACAACACGCTACATATCTTGTTCCATTGATTTCAAACAAGCTGTGATGATAGTGTGTGGCAGTGCAACTTGCCAAGATCTAATTGTCTATTTCCCTAATGTGGCTGGATGCTGAATATTTGATACAACCCCCCTCCCGTCGCCCCATTACTAACATTCCCATCCCGCCCCCTCATTAAGTGAATCATTTCTTGAGATGCTCTAATGGCTCCTAAACTGTTATGGGGCAATTTAATTTGTGTGTAAGGAATCCTAATACACACTCTTGGCACACAAACGAGTAATTATACGTTTGGCTAAATAGATAATTGGATGGGCTCGAAGATAGATTAGTACATCTGTGGAATAGTGGCTTTAGGACATTGCTTGTTGGGAAGTACAGTAACGTTTGGGGTAATACAATATAATGAATACACTCTTGATCTTTCCATACTCCTTTTATACTTACAGAATAATTAAAAAGATTTGCAAGTTAATGTAACAGAAAGAACTGGCTTTGCTGATAATTAAAGTACATTCTCAGCAAGTGTAACAAGATATTGCTCATTATTTTACCTCAGCCATAAACAAAAACTGAACCACTCATGGCTCAGGGTCTCTGCGGTATTATCTAAGCTGCTGCTATATATCCTGACTCAATAAGTTGTGCTCTCACTGGAAATCCCACATATTGTCTTGGTTCACAGAGGAATACTGACCTTTGGCATTGAATGGAGTCTGCACTATTGAGGTCAAGCACAATATCAGTGGTAATATTCTCTTAAAGGGGTTTTAATGTGCCGCTGATTGAATTATTCACTTATTCTTAGGTTATGACATTAAGTAAGAATATTTAATTTCAAATTGTATTGACCAAGGCAAGAGGAATTCAAACCACAAAGGGTTTTGTCAAATTTTCTCTCACATGCACAAACGCATCTACATCTTACGTCATTATAAACCTCCCCGGAAACTTACCAGTGTTCTTGTAGCTGTTTGAGACTTGAGGCTGACCATTTTGGCACGTCAGCAGGCCGGAGTGACATGAGCCTTCCGTGGGGTTTTGGAAGAGAAGTCTTCATCAGTGGAGCATCAAACAGCCCTAGACTGTGTCAAACTGAAATCTCTACGCGGCAGAGCCTGAATGATTTATGCATTTGTCATTTCTCATTTGTTGAAACAAGGTGTCAACGTTTTTGTTCCATTGCACCAGTCAAGCCTGCGGAGACGGTGAGGTAACGCAGGAGCAAATGCCCTTGAACAGAATGGCAAAGTCAACCAGGCAATTTGCTTGCAGCCCGTCGCCCGTGCAAGCCAGGTTTCTCAAGTATTTAGGGTTCACGCGGTGAAGATGCAATAGTGGTAGACAATCGCCTTGTGGCTCATTTGTAAACCCTCTCTGTCCTCCGAATATGATCTCGCAGCATTTACTCGGACGCTGTTGAAGCAAGTGAGCATGGTAATTGTGATTCAGAGAAAATATTTCAGTTGCTTTTGAATCTGCCCGTTCATGGAAGAGACCGACAGACACATCAAGTGTTTTGACACACTCTTCCTTTGATGAATAATTAGTGGATCATCCCTTTATGTTTCTTAAACCGAAAGCACTGCTGGCTGTATTTGGTGATATACTGAACTGCTTCTGACACAAGGAGTTGAGTAGATACATTATATATTTGGACCACATCAAACTCTTCAGTAGATATATTTAAAATTTGCATGATCTAATACATCGCGGATTGTACCTTTAAAATTCGGTGAACTACCTTGTGATCATTTATTTGTATTCTGCTATATATCTGTAAGTATATTTGTGTGCATTCCTCACAGTGAAGACTAGTCTGCACCACAAATACACACACAACTGTGCTAGCTCATACTCATGCTGCACACTCACACACACTTACACACACACTTAGACATGTGAGTGCACAGGCATGCACACACACACACACACACAAGCAGGCAAGCGTGTACTGTAGACTAATCAAACTGCACAGGCATACACACGCACACACGCACACACACACACACACACACACATTTTGGGTGAGCTTGGCCTCATCCTGTCAATGCAGTAGCTGACAGACAGGCTTTTGCTGTGCGTGTCAAAGGAAGTGGTCCGGTATAGACTCGAGGGAATCACTAACTGAACGCTGAACAGGGGAGGAAAGAAGGTGAGAGACTGAGAGAGAGAGAGAGAGAGAGAGAGAGAGAGAGAGAGAGAGGCAGAATGACAGAAAATGAAACAGAGAAGACGACAGGTTCATTTCCTCGTCTGTCTGTGTGTCAGTCAGACGAGAGCCGGGCTTCACTTCCATTTAAACAT
>OMKZ01015692.1:0-13036 GCA_900302535.1 Neoniphon sammara | reverse complement strand
TGTTTGTTTTTTTTTTTTTTTTTTTTTTTACCTTGTGGAGCTCACTATCCATCTTTCAAGGCCTCATGTCTTTTACCCTGTTGGTTCAATATGCTGGATGGACTGAGTATAGTCCCTACTATTTCTCTACCATCTTTTCTTGTAGAGAAACAAGATGTTTTTGATTGAACATGAATTACCTGCTTTTTCTTTTACATTTTCATCTTTTACATAGTTCCTCTCCTTACTGTTTCTCTTCTAATACAGATTTTCTTTCTAATCTTGTTATGATACTGTTTTGATAAACTCATAATACAGTATGTTTAACTATACTGTCTCTCTTTCACTCTTTAGGGGAATGGACTGCATAGGAAGTCCCAGTGGTGAACATGCTGGGGCTGTCAACACCCTGTCCAAGACGTTTCATTTTTCATTTGCACCTGCTGACTGTATTTTTGCTGTTATCTATGGTTCCCTAAGCTGGTTCTAAGTGGAACCATCAGCCCCAACATGTGAAGGTGAACACTGGGTCATCACCGCTGATAGAAACCAGTTAAACCTCTGGGTATCAGACAGTATAGAGCTTCATTTGGAAGTCAAAGCATGGTGCGAAGCCGTGGCTTTGCTAGAGAACAATGACTTTTTGTAACACTCGCCATTTACTGAGAGTGCACTGTGAGCTCTCTCCACCGGGCCAGATGACACAGACGAAGAGTGATGATGCTGACAGCGCAGAATGGTGGAAGAGAATAGTCTCCCTAAGCATTAGGAGTACTGTTTGGCTCGACATGATTATGCGGCGTACACACACATCCATACAAGTGCACTTCTCCCCCGCCTACACAGACACAAACACACATACACAACATTCACAAAAGTTTGTCACTGCATTGGCGGCTACAATAGAATCAATGGAGCAACAGGTGGGACGTAACATACCTGCTGTAATCCCAGAGATGGAAAACAATGGAACATTCCATTCTTGCCATGGCATAAAGAGAGGATGTGTCCACACCACCTGAGAAAAAAAGGACTATCAGAGGTTATAATTTATAATCCCATGCACTTGTGTTAGATTAATAGAAAGGCAGTGTGCACTGTCAAAGATAATTGTAAGTGTCAATATATATTTTTGTGCCTGGATTGTGAATATCATTTGTAGCACACAGAGTTCACACTTCAAATTGAGCTACTGGCATTGAATTAATGTAAATATGTTGTTAATGTGTCAATGGTTCCCCACTGCATGGAAGCCTTTTATGAATATGCATATTTAAAGAAACCTATTTATAGCACTCTTGTGTGCTATTTAATTTCTTCCAATCAAACCAGCATGAGCATAATGCCTTCATTTCAATGAATACAATATTTTAAATTTTGTTGATTGCACATACCGCAGCCACTGATTTTGTTATTAATCCAAATAAATATTCACTTGTGAAACTATTGATGGCTTGTCATCTAACCTACATCTTATGAAGTTCACAGGAGGGCATGAGGTCACTTGGTCAAGAGGGCTGTCTGGGTGTATGACTGTGGAGGTGATGGGAAATATTTTCTTTAGGAAAACTGGATGATATTGTCAGGTAATTTGTGCTTGATCGGAGATGGCATCTGAAAGGGTAATTACACTGGGAATGGAAACTGGCTGTGATTCTGTTGTCCCATTGCATGGGTCATTTTCATACTCACCACTGATAAGGCTGTGCAACACTGCCCTCAGGGTCTTCAAGCGTCAGACAGAGCGAGGGGACTCCAGAGTCAAGGTTACACTATGTAACACCACTGTCACGTAAGCCAGGGAGGCAGACAAAAACAGGAGTTTCGCAAACAGTTATTTCAATGGAGAGAGTGGTATGTAGGAAAGAGAGAACCATTGTTTTATCTCTGGAGATTGCTGACACTCATTCTGGCACTGATTAAGCCCATAATTTTACGATAACCTATTAAGAACAATTACAGGATGGGTTCATCTGAATAAAAGCACAGCCTTTGCATATTGTGTCAGTCAGCCTCTGATAGACTACTTGTTTGTTCCACATTCAGCATGACTGTACTTCTTGGTAACATTACAAGCTATTGTTTGATTACAAGCCAACAGACAGTATGAAGGTGCAATATGCAATACGTGAGAGGAATATTAGTAAAGCGCCCGGATTCAATCATCTTTATCATCACGTACGATCACATTAATGGATCCAAACCCACTGATCAGATGGCTGATTTTATGGAAGTCAACAAAGTGGACAGAAATAACTGATTGTGGTTTGATTAGTCTTTTCCTTACAATGCCAAAATGCCTCCTACATCTCCCATATAATTTTTTTTCTATAAGAAAAATACTGTGGTGGACTACATTTCAGTAACTCAACATCTCTATTCCCCACTACTGGAGAGATTTGTATTGTGCAGCCTCTCCTCTCAGCAGAAACCTTGTGATATTATTAGAAATATGAATCTAGGTTATCAGTGTGGCCAAGTGTATAAGTGTATTCACCGGTAAATAGTCTCACAAAGTGATTCAGTAGAGAGGGTGCACTGTCTGGGTTGGGTTATGTGTCATCTCAGCTATGACAGTGTCAGCTGCCAGCTCCCCCTATACAGGCCCATATCTCACAGACTGGCTGCAGTGTGTAAGGCCATGCAACAAAGTTCATGAACCAGATTTAAACCAACTGACATTGTTGGTGGATGTATGCTGCTTTTGAGTAATAATTGCAACTTAATGTGATAAAGCAATGCAATTTAATACATCAACAGATTTGTTTTACATTTTTGGCCTTGTTGATGAGACAGTTTATCACATTTTCACAAGTTATCATATTATCCAGAAGTTATTTCATAGTCAGTTGCCCTTATATAATCTCCTGATATGTAACTGGCCCTGCTCATGTTTCAGCATGCCTCTCCCACTGCCTGGGTCGGGCTGTTTACTGCAGGACCTGCTGTGGTAACACACTGGGTGGCTGCTGGTGGCTGTGGTCAAGAGGTTATCCCAAGATTTATAACCAGCCCAACTGCTGTGGCCTGATAACCTCCAAGTCCCAAGAGAAGGCGGGACGGGGCTGCATCCCAAGTCTATTTTAGGCTCACCAGCCCTTGCTATCATTGTGTGGACAATTTCATGTGTTTTATCAGTGATTCTCAATTTCACATGACATGCATAACACTGAAAGGTTACGTGAGACTACTACGGTATGCAAGGTAAGAGATATGAGAGGACATATTGAGCTTAACATGATACACATGATACATGTTATTTTCACCTTTACAACATACCATAGCAAAATGCTGTGACAATGTAATGAAAGCTCTGATCCCCCAATTTATGCCAGGATGCCAGAATCAGAGCTACTATATTATACAAGAGGAGGAAGGTCAGAAAAGGGGATAAGGCTCATTGTTCTAAACGCCCACACATAAAGCTTTGTTCAGATGATGACTATACAGCGTCTCTTCTTGATGCCAAATGCTCCATACTGTCTGCTTGGAGAGTTAGAAATTACTGGGGTTTGCATCATTCATGGGAGACGACGTGGTTACTGTTGCCTTGTCTTTTGGTGCGTGGGAAGTTGGTAAATTCAAAGAAGACAGCAGAATAGGATCCAAACCAGCTGACCAGTTAACTGAAATTTTACTGAATTTAGAGCTGGTTGGTCACCGCCCATGTGATGACTGTGAAAAGGTCTTTTTCCATAGTTGGTTGTGCAGAAAATGTGCAGAAATCCTGTTACAGATACAGTAAGCAATTTATTGCACACATATATCTTAAAATGCATGTGTATTTGAGCTATATTAGACCTACTCCTGAAAACTTTGACTCCTCAGTGATGAAAAAGATTTATATTTCTGGAAGTACTCTTATTGATACCTGGTGATGAATGCAGATTGTTTTAAATACATTCATCTTTGCCAGTGTTTAGATTTGATTTACACGTTGACTCACCTAGAGGAAGTCTGCATCATAACCAGGGTGCAGTATGTTTGCCGTTGCCTTGATTATGTAATAGAGGATGAGAGCAAGTTCATGAACCAGACTTAAACCCTCCAACATTGTTAGTGTTTCCATACTGCTTAGCCTTAGCAAGCTGTTGCTTATAATTGTGGTAGGGTGATGGTGTGTCCAGGGGAATACAGAGGTCCCACAGCTTGGCTCTTCCTGGAGGAGCAGCGTCAGGAGTGTTAGAGACCTCTCACTGTGAGATAATTGGTGCTAGAAAGCTGTGCCTGTGTCCTGCTGATAGTGCAGGTATCTGGACTGCCGAGCTGTTTGTCCAGTGAATTTGCGACACACATACACACACACACACACACACACACACACACACAGAGTATGCGATCAAGCCCGGACATAAACAGCAGCAAGCTATCATTACACCGCCGAGCAAAATACCAAGGGAAAAAGGCTGCAGCGTTCCTGGAAGAGCCTTTAATATTCATGAATGTCACCCAGCTTCTCTCTGCGCAGAGGTCATAATGTAATAGATATTGTTTTCATCCTCAGTCAGGCAAAACACACTTCCCACAATATACGTAGGTAACCAATAGGCACACCATCCATGTCAATGCAAACAGTGTGCATATATTAGAGTGAGTCTGTTTAAATGGGTGTTCATTTCTTCTAGCCTTTTGTTTATTCAAGAAGGGCATTGACCGATAAACTTAGGCCTGTGTGATCAGTGGACAAACATGTGCCCTGAGCTCTGGCACTTCACATCCCCAGTCAAAGCACCTTTGTATCTCCAAAATGACGCCCACTTCACTCCTCCCTCCTGAAAACAGCCCCCGCCCACCGGCCAAGCCTCAGGTCCTCGGAAAACTGAAATATGAACAGCAAAGCCAACTCTAAACCAGTTCAGATTAGACACATTGCAATGACACACAAATCAGTGCAACTCTAAGAATTATTATCACTAATCTGTATTATATCCAATATTTAATATATAATATTTGATACTTAAACTATTTCAAACTCAAGCCAGTGAATCCCGCCTGAACCTGCCTGCAGTTTACAAACAGGTTTGCATCATGGTCACTGTGTATGGGGCAAGAGGCTGAACTGTGGAAGTGTTAGGTGACCGAAGTGTTTATAACCAAGGCCGCTGATCGCTCAGTCCTCTCCCATGGCAGAAACATGCCGTGCATTCAACCCCCTTCATTTGGAGTTACTCAACCAGCGTGGACCTCTATGGATTGTGTGACCTCGCGGCCAATCTAAAGAATGATTTACCAGCAGCTTGACAAAGCACAAAGCGACTTGTTTCATGAGAATGTTTGGTACACAATGTTGCTGATTAGGGCCAATCATTACATTTTCATATCTGTTCTGAGCTTTGCATATGATTGCATGGTTGGCTGTGGGCATTCCCTGGGTTTGCCCGTAACGTGACGCAAGGGAAACATATCAAGTGGAAATGTTGTGAATGGGAAAGTTCAGCAGCGTGGCACATCTACATGCCATTCCACAGGGCTCAGCAGATCTACATGGTCATAGGCTTGGGTTGCCTTTGAAACCTGAACAGTGACTTCAGTAAGAAAGCAATCACCTCAGAGTTAAACCCTGGATGATCTGCAGGATGCTTTTCTCACACCTTTACCTGGGAGGTTTGGCTCCCTACCCATTTGGTGCTTAATTGGAGTGTTCTTCCCTTGTTTGCCTCATTATCTGCACGCCCTCTGAGAGAAAATGCTTTCTTATACTATGTGGACTATTAGCATGACTGGCAACAGGTTCACACTGCTAGTACTGTGGGTTTATAAGTAATTTGAAAAATAGGAATTAAGGCTGATGAGCAGGCAGCCTTGACACCAGAAAGTGCCAAAAGTACTTTTTGTGCAGCCATGTTTTTATAGGTATGGATTGCTGATTTCTTGATTGATATTTCTTTATTTTCTTAGTGAACTCCATTTATTCCACTTTCTAAACTTCCTGACAGACACACACACAAACATGTTTTTGATCCCTCTGACAAGTGAGCGTTTGAGGTGTGTCACTAAGTTGTCATTTTGGAGCAGTGGCGCGGCCACTGTACAGTCCAGGTAAGTGAACAGTGTGGTCTTTGTGTATTCGGGACAAAGCTGGCACTGTGAGTCAGCCAGGAAGACCTTGAGGAAGGACACCTGAGCACCAAAACACCTCCCTGCTAGCTTTTTAACCCACCTCTTTATTTGCAGGCTGTCAAATTCTGAGCTCATCCTCACAGTTCCACATGCCGAAAAGATGCACGGTTATCTGAGTCACCTCTTGGACCATTTCAGCGACATCTGATGTGACACATGGAATGGCATTATCAAACAGAAAAACCTTGTTGCCCACTTTTCCCTATTTATGGGGACTTTTGGTGAGCTGTTTGCCCAGAGTGTTGACACAGCTGTAGCTAGAAAATACTTCTTCTTTCAGGCACTGCACAGTGAAACTACAGTATCAAAGGTACAGTAAGCGGGCACACACGGCCCTCCAGGAAAAAGAAAACATTCCATTTGCCAATTATTTGAAATTCCTCTGAAAATGAGGAGATAAGATTTTCAGTACAAACTAATGTTATTTGAAAACCAGACAATTCTAGGATGCTTTTTTTTTTATCCTTGATTGTATTGCATTCCTGGAAACTCTTTCTCTTTTACAGTGGTGCAGTGCAAAGCTGCCAAGTCCTGTAATGTGCAACTTCTGTTAGAAATACTGCCAGGTCTTTTGTGTATGCATTGTTTCATGAGGATTATCACTGATAAAGCTTGTCCCTCAGCTCCTGCAGAATGCCTGCAAACAGTGCTAAGGACCCCCAAATAATCTTCATTAGACCAAAAGACCCAATTAATAATATGTGACATTTTGTTCTGCAATTTGTAGTTTGACCTGTATATATTGTGGGTGAGGTGACCAACCAGTAGGGCAGAGGAGGAAGCCTGTGTCATACATACAATACTCTCATTGTACTAACTTCCAGGGAGTGAAATAACAGTGAAATTCAAATGTTGCTCATATTTGGAATTTGTTGCAGGACCCCCGGGAGTCCCAGGTGGGGGACTCCACTTTGGGAACCGCTGGTTTACATGAAATGTTTCAAACTGCATCAGAAATAGTTTCCCTTAAGTGTGTTTTCTTTGTGTATTTGCAATGCGCCTGACTAAATCTATCTTTCCCTCAATCTGAGCCCAGGCCTCTCAGGAAATACCTGCCGGCGGCGAGCCCAACTTGTGGGGTTTCCAAGGGAAAAGGCGTTGAGAGAAACTTAATCCAGAGCAGCAGGGCAGCAGTGGGGCTGCTTCTGAGGAGAGGCTACTGGGAGTCTGAGAGAAAGTAGACCCCTGCCAGCCCCCCACCCCACCCCACTGGTCACATACCTGGCATACTTAAAGATTTTCTGTGCTGGAATTTGACACTAAACACTGTTAGACTGTCTTAAGCATACATCAAGTGATATTATGCAAATGAATGCTACCTCTTTTTTATGAGTTGTGAAAAGCATTTCATGTGATTGTGTTGTTAGGTGTGACTCTCTCTCTAGAAGGAAAGCAGAAAACAGAAACATTACAATATAATTTAATATGACCTGCATGACTAACACATCTGATTTGGCTGTGACACTAAAACACAGCTATAATATCATGAGGTTCTTTTTAATAGGATCTATACACCTATTGAAAATACTACTACTATTATTATTATTATTATTATTATTATTATTATTATTATTATTATTATATGCTCTACCCATACAGTACAACATATTATAGTTTAAGAGCTACATTGTCACACTCTATCTGCCCGATATAATAAAATCTCTGTCCATCCCATATGAAGGGTGGAAAAAAATATCAGGTTCACCTCATGATAAATGAAACTATGGAGTCAGATATGACATAAAGTTAACAATAGAGTACATTACATTCTACTGTCTATGTACACCACTGCTTTCCATTTCCTACTCTACAGAATGAGACTGTTTGCTATCCATTAACTCTCTTATAACAATATCAGCAGCCTTTTAAAGGCGGTTAGGCATACGTGTTTGGATAAAGGTCTGACTCTCTGTGAACCGTGACTATGAGTGAGGGAGAGCCTCTCCCTAGGATAAAGTCACATTGTCCCAGGCCTGTGGCAAGATAACATGCCCCACCACACACCTGGTATCTCATGCCTAGTCGAGCAGCTGCTGCATTTCCACCAAACGTTACCATGGATGTGGCTTGCAAACATTAAAGTCTGTGGGGACCTATAACTCGGATGCACACTCTCTCTTTTTCATACACTATACTCAAACACACACACATACCTTCTCATGCATCAGTGAATGGGTCACAGAGTTAAGAGGTTGGCAGGGCATGGTATGGCATACTGGAGCTGTAGTCTAATAAAGAATTACATCAAAAGAAGACTTAAATTCTCACGTGAGCACAAAGGAGCCATTTCATTAACCAAATCTGCTTTTGTATGCTTCTAATGCTCTTTCAGTGTTAACGTAGTAACACATAATAATAGTCATGAACTAGGTCAGTGAAAGTCCCTCAAAGAGTTAAACATTTTTTAAGCCTTTAAGGAAGGGGCCCCAGCTGCTTACATATTACTGCAACTTACATACAACTATATAGAAAAGTATCAGATTTCACAGTTTCCTTTACAGCGGTTCTGTTCCTGACCCCATTTATCACAATCAGAGAGACACTAACAGACAAAAGTGCACTGACATAAAATTTAAACTATTTTTTACCAGTGTGACAATTATTTTAAATGAGCTCCATAAAAGGATTAAGAATCAGAGACTAAGAATATGATCGGGGTAAAAAAAAAATATATAATATAATACAGATAAAACCACAGTCTTGAACAATACAAAAAGAAGGGGGCCACTATCTCTCTGGTAAACATGCATTTAGTCACATCAAAGTGTGTATCTGTGCAGGTGAGACTGCAAAGAGTGTTGTTCTCAGCAACTAATGAAATATCCCTGACTAAGCACATGAAGTCTCTCAGCTGCAAATATAGTTCATTATACTTCAGTGCAATTAGGTAGGCATTATTAAGGTGCACATGGCAACAATACAAGATGAACATGAGCAAAAACTACAGGATCTTCCTTCTCATCCCTTACAAAAACTATCATATTATTTAGAGGATATGCATGAAAGTTAATATTATATGTGACAATATGGTGTAATATTCTTACAGAGATCATCTGTGCTACTTTATAGTGAGTTAATAGAGACATCATCATACGTAATGATAATGTAATGTCTTATATATATCCTATGGTATCACTATAATTTTCCTTCCCAAATATTTTTATTGAATAAAAATAAGATAGTTCCAGTCACAGAATTACAGTTTACCTTCTTTTTTGTTAAATATATACATATAAGCATACATACGCATATTTACACATACATATACATACACATATACCTATAAAAATATCAAATGAAAGAGCACTCTCTGAATAGAGCATAGTAGAAAATAATTAAAGTAAATTAAAAGTATAACGAAATGAACAAGCTTTAATTTTCCTCTCGTGACTCTTGCTTGAAATGTAAACCAGAGTTTCATTTGAACCTCATCATAGATCATAAGACAGGGATACTACAGTGACCTCTGCTGGCCAGGGATTATAAATGCAACTTGTATTATGTGGGCCGCCCCAAAACTTATCAATGGTTTCCATTGGTTCAAACAATATGGAAGCGTACGTTTCATTGGTCATATTATTTTTCTCTCTGCCAATCAGCGCTTTTGTTTATAATCGCACGCAAGGTCATGGTTCATGAAAATATGGAATGATGTAACTAGCTTGCAAGATGAAACCACAAACCTCAACAGCTGTGTCAAGTTTATAGAAAAAAGAAAATGAATTGTACAGATACGTAACCAAGATACAAGACTGCTAAAATGATGCTGCGTTTGGGTACAAATGTCCTGAGGTCGTCGTTATCTTTACAGAAGGTTGGTGGCTAAGCTAACGTTGGTGTAGCTACAAAGCTAACGTTACAATGCAAACCTATTGGCTAGCAGATTTAAAATGATGACTTTGATCTAACCTTAACGTTAGTGACTCCTTCTAGGTACATTTGAAGAAAACTATAGAATTAATACCCGTATAACGTAAGCAATTCGTTTTTTAACCAGTAGTACGTTGAGGTGGGTTTTTCATTCAAGACAGAATACGCATAACGTGTACAGTCATTACTGTCTTGCTTTTAGCTTGGGAAGAAATTATTTGTGTATTAAGTTAGCTGTATAAAATTAAACGTAAAAGGTATATTTTCCTTTAAAAGAAAAAGCTTCAATATTTTGTAGATATTGTTCCATTTTCCTACCATTTATATTACTGTTGCATACCAGAGATTTATAGTTATTTTCAATCTGGGCCTTCTGCTAGTTGTTGCCATAATGACGGCTGATTGTGTTAAAAATGTCATCGCTGACTTCCCTGCAGAGCTTTGCATAGCTTGAATTCAGAAAGCGACTAAAACATGTCCTTTCAACACCTACACTGCGGTTACTCAGGTTTGAATATGTTTGAATAGCTGCAACGGAACAACTATCACAGTATTTCAGCTACAGTAGTGCGTTTGATAACTTTTAGCACTGGTCACACATTTCCTTGTTTACTTTGCTTCCTGCTAGTCTTTTGCCACTTCACTTCATTTCAGAGGAAAGGGAAGATTGAGATTTTGTTCTTAATTTGAAAGCTTTATTTGGTTGACTCTATTATTGTGAATATAACGGATAATTTCATACCTTGGTTAATTTATTGCTATGTTTACTGCTCCTGTTGACACACTTCCACAATTTATGATGTCCGGTGGGGAGATCTCACAGTCTAACAATAATTCCCACTGATCCTACTTGTAATTATCACTAGGAGGTTGACATGAATGGTTTTCACAGTCAGTAGTTTTTGTTTACAGTACATCCAGCATTACAGTACATGCAGCATCAGCAGTCTACTTGGCAGTGAGCCACTGCCATTTAAAATAACATGTCAGACACTGTAGTATACAAGTTTCAGGGTTTAGATAATAGCTGGATGTGGGAAGTAGTATATGACACATGGGTGAAAATGTCTACCCGACTTCCCCCTTCCTGGTTCAGTTCCCCTGATTCCCCTGACTGACTTAGACTTCAAATTCTGTCCCATCCCTATCCTGTCCTGTGAACAAAAATGCCTCCAGTTGACTTTTCTAGTCACTGAAAATATTTGCTTAATTTATGGTAGTAATATAACAGATGTAGCACTGAATTAGATTATGTTATTGTGTTGAAAGGACTGTGTTAATTGCTATTGGGATTCAGTTGTTTTAGATTGCCTTTTTGTCCTGTATGTAAAGGACAGCAGCTACCTCAAGGTATGAAAGTTTTACAGTGAAATAAGTGAGAACTTTTCAACATTATTAATCATCCTGGTGGCAGAGATTAGGAAATTAAAGCACAGGTTGAAAATAACCCAAGTTATCCTTTAAAATAACTACACTGCAAACAAATGTAATATTTTCTTTTTTTCCAGCTGTGCATCCTTTCCCTGCTCCACATAAGACGTCAGTTCTGTCATTGCTCTGATCAGTCATGGAGGAGAGGTTTGCACAGTGGGACCATCCGCAGCCAGTGTGCTGGCCCAGATTCACCCGCTCCTCCCACGCCGAGTTACTCACCCAAGAACTGTGACCTCGAATCCAGCCCTGCTACCTCCGCTTGGTCCCCTGACCAGGGCCCGCCACCTGCTCCCACCCACTGCTGTATGAGCGGGTGTCATAACTGTGTGTGGATCGAACACGCAGAACAACTCCTGGCGTACTACCATGACGGGGGTGACCGGGCACTAGCTGCCATTGAGGAGAACGTCCTTGATGAGAACCTTAAAACCTACCTAAAAATGGAGATCAGACTCCTGAAGAAGCCTTGATTTAAGTTTTTATTACCAATGACTTTGACTACTGTGTTGAATTTGGAATCCTGTGAGGGTTGTTTGACCATGTGTATGCACTTTATAACTCACTCCTGTCACACATTTCTGTTGTCATACATTATTTTAATATATATGTATATTTCATATATATTTATTTTTATGCATTTCACTTGGTCAGGAATAGTCTCCTTTTGGTCACATGAGTACATGTCCTAAAGCTGAAAGGCAGACAACAGTGGATTTGCTGCAATAGAGCTACCAGCCAATTATGGTAGATATTGTCTGGCTGACAAAACATGAAGGTGGCTGTTGATTTTTGGGATCTACCGCCTGCAGCGACTGATAGCTGATGAAACCAACAATGGCTATTTTGCAAAAACAGTTTGTTTCAGCTTAGAATTTAATTGCCTAGCCCACTCCGTTCCTCTTGAGGAATGCCTGAAGCACAGCCAGACTAATCCCCCCTTCAGTTTGCAGTGTAGTGCCATGGATGATTGCACCTCTAGGGGTGCACACAGACAGCAGTTCCTGCAGAGAAGTAGCCTGTTGCCATGACGCATTTTATTTCAATGTAGTCACCTTAAGAGAGAGCAAATATGCCAGTTTGTTCATAGTCACACTGGGCATGTTGATACAGTATTTTACTTATCTTGATTTTAACAGTCTTGCGTCAAGGCAGTTTTCTTTATAGAGCACATTTTATTACACCTGAAACACATTTGCACAATCAGATTTGAAGTGTTTTTGTTTCTTGTTGCATCCATTTTGATGGAAGTTTGAAATTAAGTGTACAAAGTAAATTTATTTTTCCTATATGTTTTGTTGATTATTTTATTCTATTTAACATTGTCTCTTGATTATACATTTTAAATGTGTTTACAAAAAAAGTTAGTTTAATAAATGTACCCTGTCCCCATATCTGTATTTATAAACTGACATTAACAACTCTGTTTTCCTCAGTGCCGGTTAAGCAGAGAGACATAAAAGGGGTATCTTGTTCTCCTGAGGATCTCAGATATCATTGGCTGATCCTCTTAACATATTCACTTTGAATCATGTTCATGTCTCTTATCTCAGCTACAAAGACTCTGTTTGCTGTGAATAATTTACTAATTTCAAAAGTGCATCTCTATGAAAACTAACTCAGATTGCTATTACTA
>OMKZ01015690.1:0-11670 GCA_900302535.1 Neoniphon sammara | reverse complement strand
GTGCTTTCATTTTCCTTTATCTATTTCTAACATATGTGAGCATAGCTTGCGTATATGTATGTGTGCATGTACGTGTGTGTGTGTGTGTGTGTGTGTGTGTGTGTGTGTGTGTGTGTGTGTGTGTGTGTGTGTGTGTGTGTGTGTGTGTATGTTTTATGAATTTGAGGGATTGAATGTTTGTATCCCAAAACAAGCTACTATGCTTGGAGACTGTGACCAGTAGCCAAGCTACTGGTCTGTGTCACAAGCTTTGTGTCCTCTCAGCATAGCTCTGCTATGAGAATGAGAAGTGCACTCAGTCAAGGTAGTCCATTAAAACATGAACATCACTTTTACAAGAAACCTGAAGTGGTCTGATACACTCAGCTGGCTGCTGGGCAGAGCATCTGTGAGCATTACTGCACCCGTCCATTCCACTGAATCCCAACTTTCAAACCTTATTCACAGTAGAAGCCAGTTTCCAAAAGCATTCTTAGTTTCAAATTTTGTGAGTACTTATGTGTAGGCGCGCAGTGATGTGGGGGCGTCTGCGTAATGCAGCATAGTCTCAGCTGTAAGCAGCAGAGTAAGGTTAATAACATTTCGACTAAAAGGTTCTCCTCTCTTAATCTATTGCACCCAAACTGAAAAAGAGACGCTTTATCTGTGACCATTTTTCCTCCTTGTCTTAGCTTTCCCCTCTTCTTTGCCTCTTGCGATTATTTTCCTTTATCCTTGCATGATCGATTGAATTAATATGAGTTGAATCAAAAACATACCAACAAGCACAAAAGATTCTGGCTCCCAGGACGGCACTGTAAAATCACATTTTTCCCTCCGTAGTGATCCTTTATTTGGTAGGCAAGCAGGCAGAAAAATAAGCTCTTACTTATCTTGCTTCCCTTCTTGTTCTCTTTTCCAAAGCCCATTGTTCTCTCTTCAGACCTCTGCCCTTGTACAGCAGGGAGATGCTAAAGTGAGGTTTTTATTGATCTCCCATGAACTCCTTCAGACTTCAGTCTGATCCCCGAAGCTCAGCCTTTTGATGAAACACTGAGCATTAAGTGTTGAACATTTTCCAAGGTCAATGAAATTGTGATACTTAGAGGGGAGACTCCATGCAGAAATGTAAGTTTTTTCTTTTGTCTAACTTCAAATCATTTTCAGTGACTGTACATGTGCTATGCAGTACAGCAGTATCTGGGCTGCTTCCTGCTGTCCAGCAGCCTTCGAGCAAGTTAGCAGTAGCTTACCCAACAGCGAGTATCCCATGATGCTTGAGGACTGATTAGATAAGGGCAACTGGTAATTTCCCAGTAGACATACAGTATGTTGGCTAGCATGTTTTCATACATACCTCTGATCTTGGTAAAATATTGTAGTATTTGCAAATACTGTTTTTTTTTTTTTTTTTTAACAAGAGCACCAGATAGGTCAGGTTTATTGTAATTCCAATAATGATAGTTAGATTAGTTGTCATATTTGTGAAACTCACTTCCCAATAGTATAAAAAAAATGATTTACACATCCTATTTATCCCAGGTTTTAATCACATAGGAAAATATCTAGATTCTAGTAAATAGAGGTGCGCTTATATACAATTTTTTTTTGCAAGTGATACAAGTAAGTAGAGTGTCTGATCCAAGTGCTCATTCGAGTGCCACCTCATTAACAGCCATTCATGCTGCCCAGCACTGGACTACTGTAAAACAAATTAACGGACAAGTGCATCATTCGTGTTTATTTATGAATTTGCTCAGATTATGCACTGACCCCTGTGTAAAAATTATAAATCAAATAAAAGAAAAGAATAAAACGGACAACATGGAACAGAATATAGCTTCCTGAATCTGAGTAGACAGTGCTTTTTCACAAGCAATAGTTTCAGTCGGCTTTACCTACCAGTGCCAAGCCAGCCAGGATAAAACAATAGGACTTAAAGGTCAAAACCTGAACACCAAAAGCCTTTTGAGTAATACCAAGTACTGAGATAATAATACAGATATCAAAATATATTTAAGGAGGAATCTGTGATGAATCAAAATGCAATTTAAAGCAGCTACAAGGAGCTTTTAACTGGTTATGAAACAGTCTCAATTTAATACTGTTGCCTCTATATGACCTATGTAAGCAAGACCATGAATGAGAAAGTATTCACAGTGTAAATTTATCACATTACTTCATTCTTTTTCCCCTTTTTTTGTCATTTTGAGGGCAGAGTCGCCTCATGTTTGGTTTTATTCCGTCTGTCTCTGCTTCGCCTTTTCTCCTCTGTCACCGCTGACACCTTAGCTTGGCACTGCTGCCACCTTGGTTCACTGACCTCAAAAAAAAAAGCCACACTGCAGACATGTTTCCTCCCACCGGAAAAGTATTACCTCGTGACAAAGCTCATGTCATTAAAGTATCAGTATCAGGACCGCCTCATTTGCCGATTTGAGACCATATGTTTGGGAGCCGTATGGGCTGTGATCCCGATACTACGGATACTACTGGTGCACTTCTGCTTATAAACCCTTTCCACATGGGTATTCATACGGTGTTGAGCTATTATCCCCTCCAGGGCCTGGTGGGACCCTGCGTCTAGTCTCTGGCCCTGGGCATTTCAGCAGATTGCTTTGAGCTGCGGCTCAAGTTACCACGGTGCCTGCTCTTCTAAGTGCTCATCAGTATCCCTTTCACAGCCTTATCGTTAAACAATTCTGTAAGCTCGGTGTCTTGGAGGGAGCTTTACACAGATTCGGTGGGAAAGCCATGCAGAAGGAATTGCAAGCACGCAAACATATTGAACAGCCGGGAAACCGAGTGCGTTCTCACAATTCCACAGCGGAAAGGTTGGAGGGTTGTTATCGTCTGCGGGGAGGTGCATGATGCAGTAGGCCTCAGGGTGTACTCCTCTCACTATCTTCCTCTCTCTCTCTCTCACACACACACACACACACACACACCCTCTGTTTCTGCATTGTCTTTAGAGAAACCTCCCTCTGTGTCTCTTTCTCCCTCACACACAAACACACCCACACGTGCACAAACACACATACAGTAAACATCAATTTTCGCTCTCACACACACACACACACATGCTCGCACGCAGACAGGCGCACAGTCACTTACATATGCAGACACGCACATACATTCATTCAGCTCATCTGTGATTGCGCGAGCCTCTGGTTAATAACTGTGTTTGCTCTGCTCCACAGATGCCGGCTCAGGATCAGGAGACGATGGTAAGATTACTCACCTCCTCCTCCTCCTCCCCCTCCTCGTCTTCTCCTCCCCCTATGCATGCTCTGTTTATTAATGCTCTGCTCCTGTAGCCAACTCTATACTCATTGTCTGCTCCCACTCAAACAATGATTCATTATGAAATATGTGTGAAAACTGTAGGGCTGTACGGTCAGTGCACCCCTGCAACTTACAACCAGTCAGGTGAAAAAAACACACATTATGATAAGCAAACACTCATCAACCGGTCACTTTTTACTGCAAACACTCATCAACAGAACATGCTGGCTTGTGCAGTTTTCCAGCAAACAATACACAACATGAAATGCATTATGAGCCATCAGCTCAAATTGATTCATTCTGCTAAGGCTCATTTGTTGTCCAGTTGGCAGATCCTAAATACAAACAAATTTACACGCAGTCTTCCACTGAGGTCACTCTCAAGCATGGCTTCAAACCTTAGTGCCAAGACAATGTGTGTGTGAGGGGACGAAGGCTCATTGTTTCCCCTGTTCTCACTTCAGATAACCTCCTATGCTACAGTGGGCTTTTTTTCTCTTATGGGGTTCCATTTATGCTGAATTTATGCTACAGACCTTTTTCACAGCAGCCATTTTAACATGAAACAGCAGGTAAACACAGGTGCTAGTAATCACATTAATGAAGGTTCTGTTCCATTTAAATGTAGAGTCTCTCCAGTGAGCCCGGCTCGGTTAAAACTATAATTAATGTTATTGGTAACACCTGTGTTTATCTTGCTATTCAAAAGAGGCTGCTGTGAAAAAAAAAAACATTGGATATGCAGTTGTATATGATGTTGTTGCTATGTATTTGTCTTTGTACATTGTCAGTTCTAGCCGTGTATGTCTGCTGTTGTTTGTCTGTTGCTGTCTCAGGTGCTTGATAGTTTATTGCCTTTTGTTTGAATTTATCCATTGCTCTTAGACAACAGGTTGTGTTCAAGGACCTGGTTTTGTATGATGTCAATATCAGTTTAACTCGTCCTGTCTTCTGCTCAGCTAGCTATAGGCTCCAAAAATGCAGTATTTATTCAAAACCATCCCACTGAAAAGTTGCTGCATGGTTAGTACAGCAACGTACTATGTCATAGTAGCTTACTATTATCATCCCAACAACTACTCAGATTATCCCATATAGCTAATGCTGTGGAGCCCTATCTCAACATCTGATATCCATTCAAAAGGAACCTTTAATTTAACTGACATAAGATCTGTTGGGATGGGATTAGTTTTACAGGGAGGCATCAGGTAATTTCATGTATCACAGACGTCCTCAGTGATTTTAATCCTTTCCAAATCAACCATGTCTGTGTTTTTTACGGACGACCTCAGTGATGATTACAGAGCAAATTACCTGCTGCTTTTCATCAAACTCAGAGCTCCTCTGATAAAATTGAATCCCGGCCGAATGGAAACCAGTGTATGGAATTTAACAAACGGGTGTTTTCCCATAAGTTTTGACCTCTATCGAATACCATAGGCCCTATTTGATTGATTTATTTTCACTTTGAATTCTCCTGGAGCGCAATAACGTGTTATTCATTGAAACAAATGTACGCACCGCTGTATATTGCTCCCATCTCTGCTGATATTTACATTTTTTTAAGTTTCTGGCATATTTATCTGGCATCGGGAGCCTAACAATTACAGCGTTTATTCAGGCTGTATCACCTGTTGGGAGTCTATGTTAAGATGTAAAGAGAAAAAAAAAGACAGAGAGAGAGAGAGAGAGAGAGAGAGCAGCATCTCAAGTTGTTGAGATGGGTGACTCTACTGACAGCTGCAGGTAGCCACTCCCATCTCTGTAATATCAGAGATAAATTACAGAGATTCTAATCCCGTTTGAACGGGTACATAAAATTTCTGACATCTGATGTCAGTAATTAGAGTAAAACACAAACGTTTGAAAAACTAATCCCGTCTGAGTAGGGTTAAAGATATAGTAACACTGCCATATGCAGCAGTGCAATACAATATGTAGCAGCGTAGTTTGGGCACAAAGGGACCTGTCTGTCTATAGGAAGGTGTGTGTGTGTGTGTGTGTGTAAATCCTCATGCACATGTTCCCGCATAGATGTGCATATCACTGTTACCAGGTGAAAATCTCAAAATGTCAACTTTTCAGAAAAGTAAGCCTTGCTTTCAGCTTGACGGCCGTGCATTCAGTATTTTGAGCTAATCTAATTGGTTTTGAAAAGGTTTCATAATCCCAAAGGCTGTAGAATTTACTCAAGCTTGTGTGATCCTTCCATTGAAATTAAAACATGAAAATCACCAAAGTTGGAGTTAGGAGGTTTGGACCTGACATCAGGAACGTGTGTGTGCATGAGTGTGTGTGTGCATGTGTGTGTGCATGTGTGTGTGTGTGTGTGTGGAGGGGGGTGCTATGTGTGTTTACCAAACAAGATGGAAGAGAAATTAGAGCTGACAGTGACTTCATGCGATGCCATGGACGAGCTTCTGATTTTCCAGCAATTAGCTCACACAAGAAAAAAATCCTGAAAAACTTTGAATAATTTTCCATTCAGCTAAAACTCTAATTTGTTGACTAATTGACTAACAAGACTGAGCTCTAATGGAAACCTAGAAAGCGCACAGGTGGTTTGTGTGTATATTTGCACGACTCTATCACTCTGTCTGCATGCCTGTGTGTTTACCCATGCAGCTTCTTCATTAACTCCCATGCATTGAGCATCACCAAACCACCATGAGAGAGAGATTTGAAGAGAGATTATTCCCCCGAAACAGACAGCGAACAGACGGATGGTCCGGCGGAAATGAAACTGGTCGCTAGGTTAACCAGAGGAGGGGGAGGACAATAAAAATGGCCGGAGGAGAGGATGAAAATAGATAACAGAATAGAGGAAACAGACGGCGAGTAAAGGAGGGTGGATAGCGAGGAGAAACGGGGATAAGGAGGAACAAAATGAAACACGCATTTCCATATACATTCTCCGAGCGCAGTTATGAGAATATTTGAGGTTTTGCCACAGTATATTGAATTTAAAATCACTTGTTTGTGGAGGATCCCGTGGCTCAGCAGGCTAAGGAGGATATCATGAACTTGTAGCATTGCGGGTTGAAATATGGCTTATGAGCTTAGATGCACGTCACACAGTGTCTGTGCCCTCTTTCTAGCCTCTCCATTACGTGTGGTAAAGCTGAGAGGCCATAAAAGAAGAGCGAAGGATAGCGAAACTAGTGGAAATGACAAAGAGATATCAGGCGCTGAAAAGAGGAAGAAGCTGAACAATGTGGTATCATTATATGACTTAAAAATGGGAAAAAAAGACTGTGGATCTTTCAAAACAAGGTAGAAAGGTTTTCACTGAATATCCTCACGAAAGCTCACCTTGAGTGCAAGCTCCGGGTGGCTTAAAGTAGCTCGAGAACCGTCCTTTTTCTCAAATGTGAAACTGTCAAATAAATTCATTGAATTGATCATTCAGGAGGAAGGGAGACAATTAAGGAAGGATAGCTTTGGGGGTAGAAAACGGATGGAGCGATTGAGGGAGAGAGGAGGGCAAGGGCAGGAGGAGGAGAAACACGAACGCACCCTGTAAAGATAGAATCACACCGGAGGTAGAAATAGATGGAAAGATAGCAGAGCAAAGGAAAAAGGAGGAGGGGAGGAGGAAGAGGAGAAAAGCTGCTGGCATTTTACGAGCAGAGGAGAAGGTTAAAGATAGCGGTTGTAAAAGATGGGCCGGGCCTCTATTGTGGGACCAGCAGCGGAGAGCCCTCCCAGTAAAAATCAAATGTCTTTTAATGGCCAATGATAAATCTACACACGTAGGCTTCTGGTCAGGGCAGACCTGGGCAGATGCCAATTTGGTGCCGGGCTAGTATAGATGCCTGTGTGTGTTTGTGTGTTCGTTGTCGTCTTTTTTTTGTGTGTGTGTGTCTTTTTTATCTGATAAGTACGAACACAAGTCAACTGTGGATGGAGTAGCCCTCGGGGCATCAATCTGGTCACATGGCCCCCTTAGTCAGAATCAGACGTTTGTCCAAATCAAATTGTGCAGTGGGGAAATCAAATTGCACCCGCAAGATCTTGGAAGGACACAGAGAGGCCGAGGCCGAGAACCTAAACGATTTCTACAGTGCTTGTACAACACTCACAGTACAAATGCATTTCTAAAAAAAAAATGGATAGATGCAAGGTCTGCACTCAAAAACACTCCGAAGCACTAAACACGTGAAAAATGACCTGGAGTTAACCATTGAATATCTCTAAAATATAAAAAATACAGTCTGTAATCCTGTTATTTTGTCAGTCAATAGTGTAAATTACCAACAGTCCTTCTAAAACTACCCCCATTTATGTTTGTTTGTGCTTTGAATGTGCTTTTTCAAAAATGTAAAGGTGCACTACGCAGAATCGCAGACGGTTATTTGACGTGAAGACACAACTGACCAAAAAAATGTAGTGAGAGCACAACATTTCTAGTCTACATGGTTCTCATCACTGATAAATTATGTGCCTATCCACCTTTTTTGTGCCAGTTGAGTCTAAATGGTCACTTCATTCAGCCCTCAATTTTACATAGTGCTCCTTTAAACTATGAATACGTCTTTGTAGAATGAAAATCTTGGAGTATATCTAAATATGACCCATCAAAAAACAAAACAAAAAAAAGAATGGTAACACAGGTTAGGAACCTGTAAGAAACGCCAAAAAGTCAGTGATGCAAACTCTGTCTCACTCTGTGGACCTGTGGCATCAGCGTGACCTAATTCCCCCGTAGTTTAGCTCTTATCTAAACGATGTGCTTCGTCAAGGTCACGATATGTCTCGTAACTTATTACAGCCATCTTCTCTCTGTTTGAATGGTAAAAAAAAACGACTCCATTATGAGCGCCAGCAGCGGGTAGAGAGCGACGTGATAGTCTGTAGTGTAATTATCAGTATTGATAGGGCAAACTGCTAAGTCTCTCACACTTGGCTCTTCTCTGCCGCTCAGTCTTTCCTGCCATCTGATTTACTTTTTATCTCTCATTATTGATGACATTCTTTAAGGCTGAGACTTTGTGATTGCGCAATAATCCTTTGTTACTGTCAAATCGCTCTTCCTTTATTCCATAATTGTTGATGGTATAATGATATGTCTTCAGGTAGATAACAGTATTAGATTGTATGTGTGTCCATGTGTATGTTAGTGTGTGTGTGTCTGTCACCACTATGTATCACACATTCAGTTTTCTATGTGAATGTCGACTAATGAAGGGATAAACACTGCACTTCATTTAATTGAAATACCATAGCCTGATTGGAGTAATTAATCAAACGTTCATTCCAAACCCACAGCACTATAGATTTGCCGGCTCTTCATTAATTTGAATTAAGTGTGAGGCACCGCTGCTGAGCAATTATGAATTCAATTTCAATTGATCGCCCATGGTCAATACGCAGCAATGCACAATAATGCCTGCTTTGAAAAAGTCTCACTTTATATTGAGTCCAGTGAAGTTGCACTGCTGCACACCTTCAGGATTATTTTATCGTTTCTCCAAATGCGGAGCAAGATGTTCTATCAGACATCACAGAGCAGCTTTGTAAAATAACTACACTCCAGTAATAGGTCTAATGCAAAGCTTCTTTTAGGCAAATGCATTTGCTGAATGTGTGATGTCAGGAAGATGAAGTGAGGCACATGATTTGACTCAAAATCCCGGTCTTGTACTCGTACAAACTATTTCAAATTGCTAAAACTGTAGAATAGAACAGAATAGAATAGAATGCAAATAATGCCATCTTAGGTTCTTTTCACATATAGCCCTTTTTAAATGAACCAAACTCAATCCTCTGTGAACCAAAGTGAGCCAAAAAGTGGGCCGACTGAAACAGAAGTCAGTTCTCTTTGTGTTCACACTAGAAGTGGACCAGAAAGACAACTCTCTTCTCTTCCTGGTCCACTTGCTCTCTGATGGGATTTCAGTCCATTTACTGTTCACAAAACAGGTCTTTTAGTCCTCAGACCCTTGTTGCTTTGCATTGTGGGTAGTTTTTAGATGGAACAACATAGCTGCATGTGCATACATTATGTCCATTTTCTTGTGGTACATTTTCATGAAATTAGCCAACAGAAATAGAGAAAGTGATGACAAAATTGCTCAAATTACATCTGAACACAAAGAGCACAAAAATAATAGAAATATGACAAAGGCTACATGACAAAGCATTAATGCATATTCTTTATTGTAGCCTATTATGTATTATGACTATTTATGTGGTGAAATAACAGGAAATAGGCCTAAAGCCTAAAAATATATTGAAAAAAATCTGAAATGTACTGGGACTGTTCACACTGCACAAATCAACTGGACCTCCAAACACGCTCTAAACGAAACAAAGTCAGACCAGACTGAGGTGGTCTGAGTTCTCTTTGCTTTTTGGGGGTCTGAGTTCATTTGGTGTGGTGACACATGCAAAAAATTTTCTGAGTCAAGGTCTGAGTCCACTTGAGAGGCTGGAATGAAGTGTGAAAATACCCCTAGACATTAGGTCTCATATTAAAATCTTGAATTATCTTGTTTTTCTTCAAACGAGTGACAAAATCTGCCAGTGGGAAGAGATAATCCCACTTCTTTCCAGTGCAGTTTCACTTGTTTCAGGATTTTTTCTGGGGACAAACAGAATAAGGCAGATCAGCCCACTAGTATCAAGAAAATGACACTTCATTTACAAGAAAATCTGTAAACAAGTCAATTAGCATTGGAAACAAGTGGGATTATCACATCTCACTGGCAGATTTTTTTCGACTGACAACAAAAAAGTGGAATAAGTGGAATAATCATGCACTTATTCCATGTTATTTTGTCAGTTGAGTCCAAATGGTCCTCACTTAAACTGACCCTGGCAATTTTGATTGTTGCAGTTTCAATATTTTAAGAGCTAACATGAGAATAAATGATTTGTTAAAATGGATATTCTTTGCAGAATAGAATAGAATAGAATAGGAAAAGTTCTTTCATCATTAATGGAACAGAATACAATAGAAGAGTATGAGCTACATTCTTCATGCCTCTGCCATCATTATACCGAGGGCGAGGGTTTGACTGAAATAGCCGACTGACCTGCGGTTCCCCTGGTGATCGTTACATCCGTCCATTCCTGCCTCTACAGCCTCCACAATGGCGACCCGCTGCCCCAGTCACACTACTATTGCCATGGTAACCAGGTTAGAGGTTTAGGGAAGTGAGTAATCTAATCTTCCCACTTTGTGGTGTAGCGATAAGGTTTGCCACTGCCAGCCCACCTGTGTGTGTGTGTGTGTGTGTGTGTGTGCATCCTATTCTATTGTGCTTCTCTCTCTCCTTCTCTCTCTCTCTCTCACTCTCTCTCTCTCTCACACACACACACACACACACACACACACACACACACACACACACAGAGCCTATCTAGCCAATATGTTCCACCCTAATAGGCAGGTGAAAGCTGAAGGGCAGATAGCCTCCCAGCCCCGTATGAAACTGTTGAAAAGTCTTAGCCTCACTGAAGTTGACATTCTACACCAACATCCACAAAGCCCGACAGGCTGAAAGCGCTTGCTGCGTCTGGCTTCACACAGCAAAGAATCACACACACATTCACACGTGGGAGCTGAGAGCAGTGTCTCATTACCAGGAAAAAAAAAAGGTAATTACAAAAAATAAAAGCACGAACAAGCATCCAGCCAATTCGCCTGAACCATGGGTCTAAATTGTGGGCGATTCAGAAGATGTCGGCATGCGTAGCTCAGGGGCCTAGAGCATGACACACACCGAAGGTATTTCAATCCCAACGGAGCGATGCGAAAAATTGCTGCATTCACTGCTACAAAAATCACTCTGGATGAAAATCTACCAAATGGCGTCTATTATAGGCTCAATTTATATGTAGAAATGAAGCTGATGTTTGTGCAACAAAGACAGAAGGTTTACAGCTCCTGCACCGGTGAGCACGGTGCATACAAAAACAGTCCCATTTCTCAGAGAGTACAGCACATGTGAATATGGAAAGGCAGAACATAAAGTTTATTGTGATGTATATCAGAGCAGACCGCACTGTAAAACAGATTCATCTCACTGCCTCACCGAGCAAGCATACGTTCTGGCAGCGCGCATGGGAAAGGCTCGGCTTGATAAGCCTTTATTTTGGCACGGGGATAACATCGTAATCTAGACTGAGAGGGATAGGATCTGCAAATGAGATGAAAGCAAAGTCCTTAGATCCCTTCCACTACCCACTTTCACTCTCCCTCTCTCCCTCCATCTCTA
This sequence comes from Neoniphon sammara, assembly GCA_900302535.1. Taxonomy (NCBI): domain Eukaryota; kingdom Metazoa; phylum Chordata; class Actinopteri; order Holocentriformes; family Holocentridae; genus Neoniphon; species Neoniphon sammara. The sequence goes on along the minus strand of OMKZ01015690.1, from coordinate 184 downwards.
ACCTTTACTGCCTTTTTCCTGCGCTTCTCCACAGGACCTTGTCCAATCAAATACCTCTGAAATTATTATTGAAATTGCTGTGACCGATGGGTTGTGCGTGTATGTGTGTGTGTGTGTGTGTGTGTGTGTGTGTGTGTGTGTATCCACTGTGTGTGCAGCAGGGTCTCTGGCTGAGATGAGTGGG
>OMKZ01015689.1:0-19478 GCA_900302535.1 Neoniphon sammara | reverse complement strand
CTATATTACATCCTGCTCTCTTGCTTAAGTAGCTGGTTCCAACACTTGTCATTCCCAAACTGGGGTACAGGCACCTCCAGGGGTCCTTGAGGGCGGTCTGTTGCCCACAAAAATGGGCAATAGTTTCATTTCGGTACTTTTTCCACTCACTAGACAGTGTGCTGTGTGAGAGATTGTGATATTTTGATCACAGGCTTCCTTCTCCCCGCTCTTAACCCAGCTATAGTAATGACAGCAATGTAATTCTATACTTAATCATATCTAACCTTGGGGTGTTCTAATTCATATCTATTTATATCTAACATTATCAATAGAAATAGAGCACAAGGACATGACTAGAAAGAAAGGGAAGGCTGACAGCATATGAGGAGAATCCGCATTGGCACCAGTGTTAAGATTCACTTTTTCTCTCTTTCAGCTGAAGCTTTCATACCTTTTGCCGTGTTGCCACAATATATACAGCATCTTCGTCTTTTCCTTTGTTACTTTTCTGTCGTTTTTGAGAAACAAAAGTGTGACCATTAAAATCCCCCTGGTGTTGAACCTCTAAAAAGCTAACTGGCTAAGTGCATCTAATTAATACATGCTAGCTGCATGTTTTGACATAAGCATAAGGGTGTCTCCTGAGAAAACATTTGAAATGAAATGAAACCCTTCTATAAATCTTTTATTTAAGATCTTAATAGCTCTTAAATAAAAAAATAAATGCTGTGTTTGAGTTTGAAGTGCAGCTTCAGAGAAATGTAGCTTCTTTAGTGTACTTCCTTTCTAATGAGAAATACCCGTGGTTGTCCTGAGGCATCGCCTGCTTCTGTTTTTATTCTCCAGGCTATTTTTTGGAGTGAAATTGGTTGAAGATGATAGTACAGCTGGCATAAAAAGTCTTACTAAGGAGACACAGACTCCCAAGTACTAATGTTAGTTTGTTAGCTCTTGTTTTGTTGTTTTGACCTGCTAGTTCCTGCACTGTTAGCAGCTTTTGACCCTGAAGTTACTTTTTTGCTTGTGCAGTTACCTGACAGTAAAAACAGATATGTTAGTGGCAACATTTGTATTATGTTCTGTGCTTTATTGAAACTCTAAGTGATGACAGACCGGGCCAAACATGACAGAGAGTGGGCCTCTTTTCTGTCTGTTAGCGGAATGCGTTGTCTGGAGGATCGAGCTGTGTGGAGAGCCAGGTGTGAGGGGCAGTAGCTGATAAAGAAGCGAGGCCGCTATCAGGACACAGGGCCTGATAAAGGACGACACTTGCCACCGCACCTTACTGATTTATAGCTGCCGGGACGGGAGAGGAGCCATGGCCGCAATCGCAGGCGAACCATTCCCTTAGAGGAGAGCCGCCTGATTTTTTACCAACACTTTTGTTATATTATATTACATATTATATATTATATATTATTTCATTATTCATTTATTAAAATCACACCCATGGGTTTCATTAAGTCTCTAAACCCTAAGCTATGTTAAAGCTATTGCCACCAAATTTTCCAAACCCTCTTTATAGAGACAAAACTCCTGGGGACAATTGGACTTATGACTGGCAACGGTAGATTCTTAATTGGTCAGTATTGTAGATTATTAGACTAAATTATCAAGTTAGGGGGGAACATTGACCATGAATGCTCCCCCAGTGTGATTTTCTTTTTAGATACAGCTTCCATATGTGTGTCAGTTTTTGCTTGATCTGTGCTCTTCGTGATAATGATTTAAGACTAGTCACAGCAGTCACTACAGATATGGTGAGTGCTGCGCATTCCTCCACTTGATAGCTTTATTTGTGAGTGTGAGTGCAAGAGATGGAAAGACAGATGAAAGGGAGTAAGGGAAAGAAATGCTCTCTGAAAGAGTAATAAGCAGATTAATAATGTGGAAGGTTCCAGGGGCCAGACTCGCCTCTCTCAATTAGTGCTAAATCAGCAGCTGTTATTAGCCTGCTGCTAATTGAATGTGATAGCCGGCTGCGCTAATGCTAATGCAATCCTCTAGGTGTAATTAGTGTTGAAGAGAGGCACACCTAGAGCCTAGCCCTCTCGCAAGGAGAGGCATCGCAATTGCTGGCTCATTCAGTTCCAGTCCCCATGTGAAATGAATGAATGTCTTGAACTTAATGCGGCAGGGCTCTTTGTCTAGAAGGACTGAAGGAAAGCACTGCCTCCAGAAGCAGGCCAGTTCACAAGGAATGTTCCCGCTGTAGATGATCCAAGTGAATGCTCCAGCTAATAAGTAAAGTCTCTGAAGCTTTCTAGGCCATCTGGGTGCCTCTGCACGGGCTTTTGGAGGAGAGCTAGGCAGACAAACTATGGATATGATCTGCCTGATGCTGCTGTGTTCAAGTGCTGCTGAAAATAGAAAAATATTTGAGGGCAGCATGTATACAACTAGGAAAGTGTGAATTTTCTCTGATGTCAGAGTTGCCAGACTTTGGGATAATATAGTAATTACAACAGGTAACTGTTGTGGATTTTCACCCTGTCAGTTTTGCTACTGTTGCGCAGCAGCACTTCACCAACACTGCCACTTTCTAACATAAACAACAGCTACCAGAAAAAATACTTCTATAACAGGATCTATTTTGTCTCATCTCCGACCAAATGCAGATGACTCCCAAACTTGGAAGTAAGGGCTCATGAAGGACACCTGAGGTAGCATGACTCAGCTATTAGAGCCTCCTCAGCACTGACGTCATGCAAAAAATAGCTCACACACATTCAAGGGAATACTCCAACATTTTGGGCAAATTTTGACTTATCCAGACTGAGACAAGATGTTCGATACCATTTTCACCTCTGTATGTCCACTGATTCAGTTCCTCTGGGTGGCATTTCATGTTAGCTTAGCATAAAGACTTGAAGTCTGCAGGAGTCATTAGCCTAGCTCCGTCAAAGTGAAAAAATAAATCTTGAGTTGTTTTAGGACAAGTTAGATGTTTGGAACTATAACCACTGAACACAGATGGAAGGATATCCTTCTGACTAGTGTGCTAGACGGAAAGTTACAGTTCCAACCATGAAACTTCTACTAAAACAACTCATTTGTGATGCATTGTGTAAATAAGACAGCTTTGGAGTTGCCATAGGATTTATTTTTTCACTTTGACAGAGCTAGGCTAATGACTCCTTTAGACTTCAAGTCTTTATGCTAAGCTAACACAAAATGTTCTGGGTAAGTGGGACAATGGGTATTTTGCCCAAAACATAACATATTCCTTTAACCTATGCCTTCTTACATGTCTCCATCCAGATAAGGCTTGTGCCAACTGCTCTTTCGGGGCAATCTGCGATGCCCAGACGGGGCAGTGTGTGTGTCCATCGGAGTGTGTGGAGTCCCACCAGCCTGTCTGTGGCAGTGATGGCACGACCTACGACAGCGAGTGTGAGCTGCATGTCCGGGCCTGCAAGGAGCAGATGGACCTTCGTGTGGTCAGCCAGGGAGAGTGCAGTAAGTATTGGATGCATTTGCGTGTCTGTTGATTTCAGTGTGTCAGACATGGCATTTTTGCATCCTGAGGTGAAATGATGAATATTTATGACCCCTTTGCGTTCGGCGCCACCATGAATCCAATCAATCAGTTTGAGGAAAAATGCATTATATCCGTGTGTACATTCACCCAAGATGCATTCTCACTCGCTGTCAGTGTAAAATGATATAAATGTCAACAAGATAAAGTGACATGCATGGCAAATTTGTGCTTTGTTGAAGGAAATCCAGTTTAAATATAATCCAAAAACGTATCTTTATAAGAGATCCACAACGGGTGGCCCAAGGAGGTTCATGAATATTGCTGACCCATCACTCTTCTTTGTCTCCAATGCAGAAACATGCAATGGTGCTGTTTGTTCCTGGGGTGCCCGCTGTGTCCAGAACAAATGCGAGTGCACGCCGTGCTCGGGCCAGCCGTTCTCGCCAGTGTGCGGAAGCGACGGCACGAACTACAGCAACGAGTGTGACCTCCGCCATGCCTCGTGCGTCCTCAAGAAGAAAATTGAGGTGGCAAAGCCCGGTATCTGCGACGAGGGTAGGAAATTGACTTTGAAATGCTGTAATTACATTAACCAATCGGCCATTGAAATGGTGTAATTATCTTTAGCAACTGACCTGCTGTATGGTATTCAGTCATCTGTAAATTTTTATAATGGCTGGATAATCCCTGCTTGTGAAATCCTGTTTTGTACAGTCTCAAGCTAAATAAACTGAATGACATACAGTACAGGTACATAGCGTGTCCACAGTTGAATTCCCTTTGTTACTAGTTGCAGCAACAGAAACTTGTATCCTGGCTGATTAATGCAGGTCCAATGTATGTTTCATCAAATGCCTCAATCCAATCATGCGTGACCAGTGCCAGCTAATGTGATGGTTCCTGATTTCTATGCCTGTAGCGCCACAGTTTCCCCACATTCTGAATAAATGAGACCTAATTCGCCGTGCAAATCACTTCTTGATCAGCGCTGACAGGCTGAGGCGGGCGATCGCAGCCTCTGTCGGCTGCATCGGGCAGAGTCGGACTCTGGAGGGAACAACGTGCCATCTTCTGGTTGTCATGCAGACGGCAGCAACACCAAATCCCCTGCGGCTGGGGGGTGGGGGGTCGTGGTAGTCACCCTGTGACAAGGTGCGAAGGCGAGCAGATTACACCTGCCAGCAGGAGGGATGGTTGAGAGAGTGAAAGGGGGGAGTGGATGGAGGACGCAGTAGATAGAGATGAGAAGACTCCACTTCAATTTTGATTGCAAGCCAGCGGTGTTTCTTTCATTTTTTTGTCTTTCTTTTTCTCTCCTCCATTGTCTATCGTATTGGCCCTGGGCCTGTGAAGTGAATTGTACCGCCAAAGCTTCTTGCGGTCGATTTAACATCATTTCATTGACTGAGACGAGTGACCTTTTTTGTATGTGGAGCATGAAGAAATGTGAACCTGTATGCCCGCAATACAAAGTTACTGTGGCTGCAAATGTCCAGGGAAACACACATGCACCCACACAGGCGTCCACACACACTGTCCCCGTTGTCTGTTCGGTGTCTGGCAGCAGGCAAAGATGCTCTTCTCCACCTCCCCAAGGGCATCGTTGTGCTTGTGGCTTAGTTTTTCCATTTTGTTCTTTCTCACTCCCTCTTTCCCTCTGTCTCCCTCTCTCTCTCTCACACTTGCTGTCTCTGAACATCCCTTTTTTTCCCATCACTTGCTCATTTTGATTCAGAGAAAGCCATCAGGCTTACACAATAGAATCCCCCCGCTCCCCCTCGCTGTCGTTCCTTTCCATCCCACCCACTCATGTCTCTCCATTTTGCACTCTTCTCCATCAAAATTGTGCCGCCCGACAAAAGGGGCACCACTGCTTTCACAGATAGGGGGTGGAGACAGGATCGTCTGCAATCGATAAATTTCACCCTCAGGGGCGAGCACTGGTCCTGTCTTTTTCCGCGGGCTGTGTCCCCATTCTTTTCAGCTCCCTCAAATGTGACCCAGACCCACAGGGAGTCTGGGATGATTGTGAAAAGATCGGGGCTGAGTTGCTGTTTGCCCCTCTAAATATCTGGCTGCCAGTGACTTCTCTTTAGCTTAAGAGATAAGAAGGACTTTCGGTATTGATATATTCACCTGCACTCTAATGGATGGATGGTAGAGTATGTTTTAATACTGCTGGTATGACAAAAGTAGTGGTTTATATTGTGTAATACAGCAATCTGTCACAAAATATAAGACCAACGACTGTATTTTCTGGCTGTGTCATGGACAGCAGCAAAGCTCTATATCACCAAAGCCTACAGTCCCCTCCCATACTTCATATCGAAGATAAGGCCGGAGAGGAACTGAACAAGTGATTTATTCGTTTATGTAGTCCTGACTTAAAAACCATACTCATTAGTCTTGCCGGGCGGGGGGAGTGGGCGGGTGTGCAAAGCGTAAAAATGGAAGTTGTTTTCTCCCGCCTTTTATTTAGCAGTAATGAAAAATGACAGTGTTCCCACTGTTGGCCATACAGGGAAATTTATCACCTGTTTAATTTCACACTCGGGTAGGCCTGGCCTCAGCTCCTTTCCCGACACTGACAAAGTGGCAACCGAGAGCGCTGCATCACCTACGGGGGGCCAGGCCCTTTTTAATTGAATACACATTTAATAAACAGGATTATGAGTCCAATATCACACAGCGATGCACCGTCCGAGGCCCTCTCTGCACACCTCACAGATCTGATCAAGAAAGCGGCAAAAAGGCAGAAAAGGAAAAATGGAGGGAGAGGGAAAGGAAAGTGACTGGCTGAGGTGGGAAACGAGCTCATCAAACCAAGATCAGCGGGTTTTTCCATCGCGGTTCATTCATCACGGTGCTCGCATCCCTGTGCTGGCACCACAAAGCCTCTTTTCTTCTTCTGCCACCTCCAAATTCCCCATCCCCTCCTCCCCTTCATCCTCGCCAGGGGTGACGGTCCATCCTTCTTTATCTTGTGGGAGTTTATTTGGACTAACGCGCTGTCACATCCTTCAAGAACAGGTCGTCTGAGGGGCTGATAAATGGAGCAAAAACAAACAGGAAGAGCGCGGGTGTCAAGCCACCGTTGCATCCTTCTGCGTAGGCCACCGTTCCTTTGCGTCCTCGCTGTGTGGCATGAACCACGATAAGGGGAGGGGATTTGTAGCTAATGACAGATGTCCAAGCTGACATTCCAACAGGTCATATCACTGGTATCAAGATGTTAGTGGTTGATCCAGGAACCACCAGAGATAGTGATATTGACGATAAGAAGCTGGTTGATCCACCATCTTTAGCACCAGGCTACTTCTCAGCATGTCACACATACATTGTCACCTCCCTCTCCTCTTATTTTTTCCTTCTTCCTCCATTATGTCCTCTTTCTCCAGAACACATCTCATTCTTTACAATCGCACCTCTTCCTCTTCTCACTCTATTATTTCTACTGTCAAATGCTCGTAATAGCTTTTTTTCCTCTCTATGTCTCAGGCGCCATTCTTATGCTGCCTTTTCTTCTCTCTGCTTCTGATTCTGCCTTCCTAATGGAGCTCCCTTGGCTAAATAGACTGGGGTTTTCTGACATGATTGAGTTAAAAGGAACGGCTGGCCAGTGCAGAGAGAATAGCTGATGCAGCCATCTTAGCTGGGGATGTACTAATTGAAAGGTTCATAGGCAGCGAGGGCGGTGGACACATCAAAGGGCAGCTGCTAATTAGGACCCACCCTTCACCCTTCACTTTTATTTATTCCATTTCTAATGTCTTACCTCTTTTATTTATTTATCTTGCCTCTGAAAGGGGGCTTGAGCGGAATATGAATTGGGTACTCCCACATTTCCCTTTTTTGTGCATCTCGCTGATCCAGCATACATGGACTCAGGTGCAGGCCACTAATGCCTCACCTCTTATTATATCCCTTTCTATCCTTGGGTCAGTGCACTCCCTGGTCCAAATGAAAAACCCTGTGTCTGGCCTATTATTGATGACATCTAAAAGCAGACAACTGTAAGAATTCCACATGCAGTTGAAGGCCATTAGCCAGAGCATTAGCCCCATCGAAAGAATGTTATGTTATACTTGTACAATGGTTCGCAATCGATAAGTAGCCACGGCAGCAAATTCAACCAAAAGGATTAGGGTCAGCGGTTCAGCTGGTTTAAAATGGAGACAGAGTGAGTCCTTAACCAGTTCTGATGTTTGTGGGGGATGTGTGCTCCGCTGGGCCCTGGCCTCCAAAGCACTAGTCAGCCACACAAGGGCTCAGTGTCCATTGTTGGGAGCGAACTTGTGTGCACTGCTAATGAAGTGAATGCCCTTCCACTGTATCGACCACTCAAAGCTGTCAAAGCCCATTGGTGATGACCCATATCAAAGAGCGGGCCGGACCTCGACTCCCCCCTGCTCCCCCTCTCCCTTCCCGCACTGTGACCTGTCCCATAATCCACTTAAGGAGATGGGTTATGCTAAGTGGCACTTCCACCGCTGTGCCATCGATTTCCCCATTAGACCCAGCAGGAGATGTGTAATGGAGAGCCGTCAATACAGTTGAAGCTGAGTTGAATGAAGAAGACGGGAGCGGGGGAAAACACCTTGACACCTTCCCTCTCTTTCTGTTTGTCTTTTAGTGGAGCCAGGAGCTTTTAGTTAGGCCGGATTTCTTTTTTGAATAACAAATTTGTTTCAAATGAACTTTTTGCCCGCCCCAGGGTACTTCCCTCCATCTTTCATTCTCTCCATCTTTTTTTTTTGCTCACTACTTTGATTCCCTCCCTCTCACATGCATTCACCTGATCTCCCTCAGGAGGCTATTGCAGGTGAATTCGTGCAACTTCAAACGCAGGATCCTCCCCCTCTCTTTGCCTGAACTCTGTAGCAGCCTCCGTTTTGTTTGTGCTAAATGAAACTCCAAACAATCCTGCCAGATAACTCAGGTTTTTTCCCTTCTTGTAACCCTTGTACACCTTGGATTCTTTACCTTCTCCTAAAGTTGGATTTCTTTTTGGACAACAGCACAACGAATCAACAATCATCAAATCCTTCACAGTGATTATAGGTCTCTGTTTGCCCTTGCTACCTCGCCCCAAGTAGGTCGGCTTGAGCAAGCTTTCTCACTTCGATCCAAAGTGCATTTTTATACAAATCCAGCCTTCCAGGGTCACCGATAAAGACTTGCTGGAACAACTTTCTCTAAAGCCGAAAGAGATGATTAGAATTTACAGAATGCTTCGCAATTAGTGTCATTCTCATATCAGCAAGCCAGCACCCATATAACAGACCTTCCCATCGATTCCTCTGCGCACTGGGAGGCCAGACTTAATATTTGCCTCCCCTTTTTTTCTCAGATTTAATTGAAATGAAAAGGATGCCTTGCTGGTGATGCGGCGATGTTGCGTCTAATTTATTTAGCCAATCTCTGGTCCTCGCTATGGTTGGTCATTATCTTGTACTTCCAGCGGTGCCTTTGGTTCAGTCTCCCCGCCGCCAGCATGACGGAAATTTCAATTACCTAAACTCTGCAATGCTCTGAATATACAAACACCGCATCAGAAATTATGCCATAACATTATGAAAACTAGGACAGACCTTTTCACCTGATGCACTTGCAGAGGGTTATCTATCATTTGTGTGACTGTGTCTCTGATTAATCATTTTGATGTTTTTGGGGGGGTTTTGTCTGTGTGATTATGCAGATTGTGGCTCAGGAGGATCGGGATCAGGCGTGGAGAGCTGTGAACAGGACCGGTGTCGGACGTTTGGAGGTTCGTGGGACGAGGATGCTGAGGATGATCGCTGCATCTGTGACTTCACCTGCCAAAGTGTGCCTCTCAATCAGGTACGCCCATCCACCTCCTTCAAAACCACAAGTTTCCCTTAACTGGGTCTTGGCAAGCGCCTTGATAATGGATGTACTTACTTCAGAGTTCAATTCCTCTTGCAAAAATTTCTATGATTCTCTCCTAGGTGTGTGGCTCAGATGGACGCACCTACAACAACGAGTGTGAGCTAAAGAAGGCCAGATGTGAGAAACAAGAGCACTTGTTGATCCAGAGTCAGGGACCGTGTCCAGGTCGGTACACTTGGCAGCTCACTGTTAAGGTCCCATCATGAGTAGAGGCACCTGCACGAAGACATTTTCCATTCACATTCCATTTCTCCATTCATTTCATCCATCCATCCATAGTAATGAACTGTAGTTGCGATGTTACTCTGTAAAAAAAGAAAAGTATCTAACAGTTCATAAACAAAGACATAGAACAAGTATGTAAGGTTAAAGGAATACTCCAACGTTTTGGGCAAAATACCCTTTTTCCGTCTTACCCAGACTGAGACAAGATGTTCGATACCATTTTCACCTCTGTATGTCCACTAGTTCGGTTCCAATGGGTAGTATTTTGTGTTAGCTTAGCATAAAGACTTGAAGTGTACGGGAGTCATCAGTTTAGCTCAATCAAAGTGAAAAAATAAACCCTACAGCAACTCTGAAGCTTTCTAATTTACATATGTATCGTGTATTTGCAATATGTGTCTTGGGATGATTTTTTTTTTTTTTTTTTTTTTTTTTTTAAACAAAGGTCATTTTCAGTTAGTTAGATGTTAGGAAGTTAGATGGTAGGAACTATAACCCTGAACGTATTTGTTCATCAGTTATAGTTCCTATCATCTTTCCTATCATCGTTTTCTATTTTTCTTTTAATTCCAAGACTTGTATTCCATCACCATTTAACACAGATGATACACTATGTAAATAAGACAGCTTCAGAGTTGCTGTAAGGTTTATTTTTTCACTTTGACAAAGCTATGTTAATGACTCCTGTAGACTTCAAGTCTTTCTGCTAAGCTAACGCGAAATGCACGCATAGGAACCAAACCAGTGGACGTACAGAGCTGAAAATGTTATCGATCATCTTGTCTCAGTCTGGGTAAGTCGGAAAAAGGTATTTTGCCCAAAATATTCGAGTATTCCGTTAAATATGGTTGGTTATTTGCCAGGGAAGGTTGACTGAACACACTTGCAGTTTCTCAGCAATACTCTCACAGTTCAAAATTCATAACTTGAAGCAGACTAGTCCTTTGTTGGCATGTGAGCTGCTTCACTGGCGCTGTGGAGGGTTTTCTCGGGGGAACATGGATGGTGTATATAGAGTGAGCAGCAGTGCAATAATGATTCACTTCTCTTGCCCAGATTTTCCCAGCCAGTCTGACGCTTCCAACCAATGACCTTCTGATCACAAGCTTCTTTACCCTCAGGCTACCACTGCGCCCTCTCGCGATTGGTTTAATATAAAAAACCCTTTATTTGCATGCAAGTGAATACCGTTTATTCAGCCAGAACAGTTGCCAGATAAGTGGCTGGGCAGCAAAGGCTAGCCATGTTCCTCTTCATGGCTATGTTAAATGAAGAGCTTTTGCTCCAGTGCTAGCATAGGCCAGGGAGCAGAGCAAAAGGCACATAAGGGATTCTGTGTGATCATTCCAGCCAGTTTGATTCCCCGAGGCTCTGAAAGAGAGAGAGAGTTGAAGAGAGAGAGCGAAAGAGGGAGCGGTGTCATGTTTTCACACTCACATCCCAGCAGATTCTCCTCCTTCCTAAGCTGGCCTCCTTGGGCACTGACTGTCACGCTTCTCCACCATCCATGGATAATCAATCCTTTTTTTGAAGAGTCCTCTATGGGTACGAGAGCTTTGGGCTCTCCTTTCCTATTGGCTAATGGAAAAAAACTCAGATCTTTGGGAATTTCATTGCCCTCCACATTAGCTATGAAAGGGAAAACTTCATTTGACCTCAACTCCTTAAAACTTAAGCAACCTCGTCAGCTTCGACCAGTAGGACATAAAAACAACCTTGCTTTCAGAGTAAACACTTCACCCGTTTTGTATATGTTGTGAAGGCTGTCATCTGCTATATGCACTTGTGAAAAGTTTGCCTCTCTCAAAGAATTTCAAGCCATCCTTTACAGCTGTCTGCAGTCTGAAATCTGGGTCAGTGGTTCCAGTAAAATCTGAAGAGCTCTGAAAAACTTATTGGTTTAATACACAAACAGACACTTGCAGATCTGCCTTTGCAGGAATATAAAGGCCCAGCTAAGCAGATAAACTGCAGCAACAGACCTTGAAAATGTGAGAGTAATATTGCACGTCAGAACGAGCTGCATTGTACCGGACAATGGCCACTGAAGGGGAAAAACCCTTGAAGGGTAGAAGAACATATGAAATTAAAAGTTCTCCTTGTCCTAATAGGCTCAGTACAGATAGCTGAATGGAGCGGTGGAAAGTGGCAAGTTAAATGAACTGTGTCCAAAGCCCATCTCTGGAGTGGGAAAGCACTGGAAAAAGAGCGAGCCGAGTCATCAACATTAGGCTGCGGCTCATATCCACACCAGTAACAGTGTGATTTATGGCCCCTGTATCTACAGCCTCCAAACTCTAAATGAGCAACATAAGAAAAAGAGATCGAGAGGCGAAAGCGGGGGGGGAGGGATTTCAGCGTTCCATCTCTACACCTGGTCGAGCATTTTGCTTTTTGCTCCAAAGCCTGGAGAGATTTTGAACGATGATATCTTTGCCTTGGCCATTAAACAACCCCCACTTCCTGGCGCTATTTTTTCTCTCTGCTCCACTTTCTGGAGAAGCGCCAGGTTTGGGACCGCATTTGTTTTTATTTTGTTGAATACAGTTCTCTATTCAGAACTGTCACACCGGTTTGAAGACGAGCGCACCCTCAGACAAAGCAACTCTACACGGACTGTGCGCAGGCAGAAACAGCTTGGCACATTTCTTCACATTATGTAGCAAGCATGCTTTTTTTTTTTTTTTTCCTCCAGAGGTTGTAGGGCGGCAGCGCAATTCCGTAATATTAGACAAGAACAAATGACGAGAACATGCCTCCTAGTAGGTGGTAAATGTCAGCTGCTGCAAATTCACCAGCAACGCCATTGTTTGTTTTCACTGGAGGTAATAGCATCATTTTCCCCCTGATTTTGAGTCATTGTAAGGAAAGTAGCAAATAGAATTGTTATCTTGAATCCGCCTGCCAGCCTCTCCACCTCTGCCCCTCAAGCCAATCTCATTGTTGGCTAAAAGTTGCATGTTGCTCAGAGATTGTGTTGTCTAATTCCCCTCCGCTGAGCCCTCATAATCACTCAAATGTTGGTGCGGTGTTTCTCTCTCTCTCTTTCTCTCTCTCTCTCTCTTTCTGCCATCTCCCATCTCCCCTCCCCTTTTGTTCCCACTTCATCAGCGATTTCAGCCACATCTTCTCCCGAGTTGACAGCGCCACAACACTGCAGCCTGTCTGTGTACGGCTGCTGCAGCGACAACGAGACGGCTGCCCTGGGCGTAGGACTTGCTGGATGCCCCAGTAAGTGGTGCTCTCCCTCCCTCTTTGACCCCTCGACTCACATCTGAGCCGAGTTTGTTGTGCCTGCGCCTAAAAAAAAAGAAAAAGAAAAAAAAGATAGATAACGTTGTGCATTTTCAGCATATGGAGCTTATTGTCCTTGACTGCAATTACAGTTCTGTAGTCACAGAGTGGAGAACGTTTCATCCCAATCCAAGGAATAATTATGATAATGTTGTGCCGTTTCCACAGCAAAATCTCTTCATCAGATGATCTTGACTAATGATAGTGCGCTGACAGGGAGAAACATTCTGCATGAAGCTCACAGTGTAACAGAAAATATGCAGAGAGAAAATGTAGGCTTCTAGAGATATGGGGAAGGGGAAACTCACCCAAGCTCAGTTTATGCACTTTTTAAATTATGAAATCAATTATGCCAAATTTTTAGCCTATCATAAATCTTGATGATGTGAATTCCAGAGTACACATCATATTAAGTAGTAGCATCAAACTGTTGCAAGGTACAAGAATATAGTCTTTCAAATGAAAAAAGCATCTATTAACCATCCTATGAAGTGGCGGTTGTTTATATTGGTAGTTATTTGCCTTGTAATGTCATAGCTTATCCACATTTTGGTTTACCACTTCATTACAGCAAAGCCCTAATCAGAATTAGAACCAAAATGACATATATTTACATACCATACAATTTTCCTTGGTGTATTGTAGAGCAGTCTGATTCCTTGTTGATGCCTGATGTCCTTGTTGTCCTGTTCCCTCCAGGTACCTGTCAGTGTAATGTCTACGGCTCCTACAAGGGGACATGTGACCCCACCACAGGTCAGTGCTCCTGTAAGCCTGGCGTCGGTGGACAGAAATGCGACCGGTGTGAGCCGGGCTTCTGGAACTTCCGTGGCATTGTAACGGAAAACATGAGCGGCTGCACACGTAAGATGGATTTCTGTTTCATATCTGTGTATATGTACTGTAACTGGCAATGGACTAAATGTAATTTGTTAGTTATTACTCATGATTCAGTTCAATAGTAATGGACATTAATTTATTACAGTACTTATGGCCCTCCAAAAATGCTAATTGCAGTATCTCTTGCCTTCAAAAATCAGGATTATTCAGTTTGCTGTAGTGTGGAGGATCAGGAAACCAAGCAGCATTCATTTCCAATATACTTGCAATCCTATCACCCCAAAAAATCAAATGAATAGAAATACACCCACTCAGAGAAAAGTTAACTTGTATGCCATTTCTCAGCTAAACAAACTTAGTGTGAGGATGACTACCAAGTATGAGGAAAACAAATCAGGGGATTGAGCAAGCTATAGTTTTTAAATTCAGTCGCATAGAGGCAGTGGCAGTAAAGAAATAAAGAGAAAAAGCTTGTTTTTGTAGCAGGAGTTGTAGGAGTTGTATATTGATATTGAAATTGAAAACCCGTTAAACTATCCACGTTATATGTCACATATACATGTTGTGCATTACCACCCAACACTGCTCTGTGGTTTTTTTATGTCACTTCAGAGCTGTGACAGTTTGTGCTTCCTTTTTAGATTGGTAAATTCAAAAAAATTTAGCAAATTCAACAAATTCAGCCAATTCAGGGACTGTAGGCAATGAAAAATAGACGGCTGCACTAGATAGATTTATTGTAGCTTACATAGCTATCTGATTATGGAGTTTAGAGATCGTTTTGACAGTTAAAACTCCCTTGAATAAGTACAACCTCATTCATTTGTATTCAAGCTGAGAACAGGTTCAGGACCCCTTGTTTGCGGTGGTGTAATACAATATGGCGACCAGCTCGTATCCTGCCGCTGAGTGATCGTAGGCCACGCACCCCCAGATCCACAGAGCACTTTCAGTCAACAGCAGGAAGCCTGCAGGTGCTTCACCCGTGGCCTGAACTTAACAAGGTTTACCCACAGACAAGCAAACAGCACACCGCGCGCCAATATAAAGTTCAGCGGGAGAGGGGAGAAAAAAAAAGAACACGGCATTGATTCCAGGAGCATGATGGGGTTGATGTCCTTCCCCGGGGTTGTTTTCTTGAGTTTTTGTTGCTTCCCAACCCCCTTCCCCCCGTCCTCCTCCTCTCCTGCCCCAGGGGGCTGGCTGGCCTTGTGCTGAACTGTTTCTAACCCCTTGCTACTGACATGGAGATGTACATCAAGCAAGGGTCAGAGGTTAAGGTTGCCTCCGGCTTGCTTTGTGTGCGTTATAATTCACCTTGTATACCAAGAAAATATTTACCCTCCTCTCATCCTTCTTCCTGTCCCTCATCTCCCATTTTCCTCCCCATCAATCTTTCTCCCTCTGTCCCCCTCTGTCTTTCTCTGTTGCCCATCCATTCCTCCCACCCCGGGCAGCTTGTAACTGCGATGCGGTGGGTTCAGTTCGGGACGACTGCGAGCAGATGTCGGGCTTGTGCTCCTGCAAGACGGGGGTGAAAGGCATGAAGTGCAACGTGTGTCCAGATGGCAGCAAGATGGGCATGAGCGGCTGCGACAAAGGTAGGAAGTGAGAAGGAATGCCGATGCACAAACACAAACAGACTCTGTCCCATCACTAATCTTGACTCCCATCTCTCTCTTTCTGTCTAACTTGATGGTTTCTCACTCGTCTGATCCACGGATCAGCAGCTTATTCGTTCTCTGTCTACTTTCCTCATCCATCTGTTTTATTGGCGGAGCCACTGCTATGAGCGGCAGGAAGTGTCTGCAGGCCAGTCGTAGGACTTGTTAATCGATACTGATTAGGAGAACAATGAAGTGTAGAAATGCTATGCGCACAACATGTGTTGCGTTCACCCGCTGATATTTTATTTCCTTTACTTCACATTCTACTTTCTATTCCCCATACCGCCTGTTACTGCTCACTTCAAAGCAGTGCCTTTGGGCTGTATAATGGTGGTATTTAAAATGTGTATATATCTATGGCCCAAAGGCTAAGGACTATTGATCAGTTAGGTGAATCATAAAAACACAAGCTCAGTAATTGCACATGCAAAAAAGACAGTTGAAGGAAAGAGTGGTTCCTGCTGCGATAGCCTGCCGCTCTTTCATTAAGATGCACCATCAGGTATCGACTGGAAGTCAAGTGCTTAATGAAGCCAATAGTCCCAGCACAGTGGTGGGGCATGCCGCCACACACCCTGCTGGATGAAAAGACAAGGTATTGAGGGGTGGTAGCACATGAAAGCAGGAAGGAAGGGCGGGGGGCGCTCTGAGCTTCTGTGATGCCTCGACAATGCAGAGACCCCACACTCCGAGCCTGGGAGGTTGCGGTAGGCATCCTTAGCCCCTGCTGCGGCAGCTTCAAGGCTTCAAACGTTGCTTTGGAGAGCTTGGGAAGGATCTGTGAAAAGATGCACAAACAAAATACACTGAATGTGCAGTTTTGTACAAGATGTGCCAGTATGTCTGTATGTCTGTGAAGATTCTCATTCATCCAGGTCATGGTACTTCTAAGTGCTATACAGAGACAACTGGATTTGCTTGAGGTTCTAGAAGACATAGAGGTGAAATGTTCTAGAAGGTTCTAGAGGTTCTAGAAGATGTTTCACCTCTCAAGCCTTTTTGGATGAGAGGTGAAACATTCTAGAACGTTCTAGCAAGCAAGTCCAGTTGCCTTTGTATAGCAATTAGAAGGACAGTATGGAAAGGTTTTAACAACATGTCTTCCACAGGCCCCGAGGCCCCAACTTCTTGCGATGAGCTAGAATGCAGTTTTGGAGCTTCATGCATCGAGGTCAATGGCCAAGCCCACTGCGAATGCCCTTCATCTGATTGTGATGAGAAAAACAAGACCAAGGTGGGTCTTTCTGCTGGTTGCACTTAGAGAATCAGTCGTTTGCTTACTTTGTTTGCAAGTTTGAAAAGCAGCACAGTCAGAAAACTTGGAAGACAGTGTTCCACAGTGACATCGTCCTACAGAGAGTTAACATGTGTTCATATCTCCCCTCTCTCCATCTCTGTCATTGTGGAGCAGGTGTGCGGCTCAGATGGGGTGACCTATGCCGACCAGTGCCAGCTGAGGACCATAGCCTGTAGGCAGGACAAGGACATTACCGTGCAACACTTTGGCCAGTGCACAGGTGAGCCCCGTCAGAACCTTCATACACACATCGCACAGATGGCCAGCTGTTGTCAGGGCCCTGTTGAAGGATAATGAGTAATGCTGTGGGCTTTGAGGGTTTCCCCCCACCTTTGTTTTTCTTTCCTATCCATCTTTCTATCTCTATCTCCCTCTGTCTCCATCTGTCCTAAATTAAAGGCGCAGCTTTACAGGCACATTTCTTAAGTTCTCTTCTACACATGTCTTTTCAACTGATTTGCTGTCTAGACATACTGTGACCATGGAGCTGGAGAAACCACAATATTACAAATATCCAGCTCATTCCGCTGATCGCATAAAGCAGCTTCCCCCCCTGTCCCCTCCCGCCTGTGGACAGCCAGGTGTCAGCATGAGTGAGAGCAAAACCATGCATGACAGCAGAGAAGAGTGAGCGAAAGAGAGAGAATATTTTAAGCGAAACAAGGGCTGGCAGATGCTTGCCTGCAGATAGAGCCCCGCAGTTTGACTGGAGTCTGAGCCGTACAATCCGCCAAGATAGTAGTGACACTTTCCTCTTTGATTTCTCGCCCCTCTGTCGGGATTTGGCTTCATCTCCAAACCTCCCTGTTGGGAAATGCGTCAGTCCCTTTGCAGCTTTAAGCTGTCGGGTGCACAACACCGTTTCGATATCACAGGGGACATATAGTACATGTGTACTGAGAGAAAAGGTACAGCACTTGCCCCTTGGTACAGATGTTGATGGACGTTGGTAGGATTGGTGTAATAGGTGCTGGGACGAGTGCCAAGGTCGTGGCTTTCATGTACAGCGAAGTTGTCGCGCCGACTGCCAGCTTGCGTCACAACGGGGTTGCGGAGACGCCGCCGGCATGCACAGCATGGGCGGGCAGTGCCAGCTGTGTGCTTTTGGCCATGAGCCATTGCCAGGTGCCTTGCATTTTCTGGTGGAAAAACGTTCATTCACCTCATCACTTAGTGGGCACGGATTGGACGAGCGAAAATTGTGTCACCAGAGGAGGAACAGAGTCCTCCTCGTCCTCGGTTGGACATAAGAGCATGCTTTGCCAAACCTAAACTAGGTCATGTCCATCGGAGGCTAGGATCTCGAAATGGTTTCTGTTGACTTGTAGTTGCAGGTAAAGAGACAAAAAAATACAAACTTGCTCAGCAAGAGATTGATGAAGCTTTGATATGGCCCTGAACATCTGGTAATTACAAATTCAGTGCCGTGGGTTACCAGCAAATGAGAAGCCAGTCTAGTTTCTCATTCCTCTGTTGCCTGGCAATAGAGATGTGGGTTGTGTGTAATCCCTTACCTAGCATTGCTGCACACAGAAGGCAGGAAGACGCCTAGCAGCGACTTCTTTCTCTATCAAAGCCTCAGGGGAGGAACAGACAGGCAAACACTCGGGCCCTCCGACAGCCACAGAGGATCTTTTAATTTCTTTTCCCGGATGCGGTCGCACCGCGGGTAGCTGCTCCACCGCTGCTGTCGGCTTGGGGGTTAGATCTCGAGCTCATTTCACGTGTGGCTGGGTGCGAATTAGCATTTGCTCTGCCTCCGCCCCTCACCACGCCGCAGTCCTCCCTGCCCTCCCTCCTGCTGTTTACATGCAGTGCTTCCAGACGCCCAGCCTCAACACCGTGGCATGCTAATGCTTACTGAGCTGCTACGTGGTTCGACAAGAGAGCAATGCCAAGGGCTTACATAAATGAGTGAATATTGATCTTCTCTAACATCAAGGCGTGAAAGCATCTTTGATCCGTTGCAACTTTCTTACTATACCGCTGTGTGACTGTTACTGCACACACTAGCAGTTATGGCCAGGCCGAGAAAAATTCACAATCACCCAGCAGAAGAAGCTCCTTCAAATGCTTCTGCTTCTGACGGACAACTTGCAGCTAGCTCTGATGTTACCCAGTGCTCTCTGAAGTTGCATAGCCAGAGGACAGAGCAGCACAGTCACAGAGTAGATTTCCACACAAGGGAGTAGTTTTGCTGCCTCCAGCCCTGTGTCTCAGCGAGATGAAGCGATATCTGAGAAAAGCAGCGAAAATGCAAGAGCTACTGTACAAGGCACTGGAGGGAGGGCATTTGGACGAGTGAGCAAATTCTGGTGCTGGGGGAAAATGGCCAGAAAGTTGGCAATGACCTGCCTTCCCCATATGGTGTTATCACCTGTAGGTTTGCGGCAAATTGGCAGCGAATGGCAGCATATGGTACCGGCAGGCCTCCGCCCGCGTGTTAGTCAGGGTTCTCTTGCCTTCACCATCTCCCCTCCTTGTCCTCCGATTTTCCCTCATTATTCGCTCTCTGTGTTCCCGGCTCTTTGCCTCGCCGTATTCTCCCTCTGTTCGCTTGTTTCAACCTGCTCCTTTCCTATGTCGAACTCATTTCTTTCAGCTCTTTCTCCCTCTCATTTCCTTCCTCCTCGCTTTGTGGTTGCCTTTTCACTGCCTCTTTCCCTCCAGTCTCCTATATCAGATTCCTCCTCCTCCCTGCTGAGCGTGGCTGACACCACAAACAATCTTAATAACCACCTTTCAAAGATATCTACATAGCTGAGACAAGCCAAGATGACAA
>OMKZ01015684.1:0-10951 GCA_900302535.1 Neoniphon sammara | reverse complement strand
AGGTAGGATGTTGAGAACAGTAGGAGAGGAAGTCAGTGGTATTTCCTCCTGGGTTCCTACAATGTCTCTGGGACAGAGCCGAGAGTTCTTCAGGTATTCCTCGGGAGGTCTGGAGCAGCTCGGCTTTTCTCACTTTAATGCTAAAAGCCTTTGGTAAACAGAGGGAGCTGCGCTAAAACAGAGTCAGAGGCGGGCAGCCCCAAGCCACAGGGCTATGGGAGCATCTGGAGTGCTGGAGCAACCCTACGCTGTGTTATAGCCTCATGCCTTTCCCATGATCTCAAACCACCACAGCAGGAACACCAAGACCCATTACGCAGGCAGACGTAAGCACACTGCATGCAGGCTCACACACATGCACACATAATCTACATACACACAAACACACAATGTTTACACTCCTGATTCGACACAAAACACTCTACATATGTGTGACTGTAATGGACATAACTGCATTTTGAAAGCTCTACCATTTGAGTACTATCACTAAAATTTAAAATATGTAGCACTATGGACTTTATATTTATTTTAAAGTAACAGAAGTGTCACTTTATTATGATGTTATCTCAAGAAATTGTAAGAGGGTTAAAGGATGCTGAATTCACTCCAGTAGCCACTCCTTAATTGAGCTTCCTGTTCTCCTCTCTAAAATGTTTCCTGCAGCAATATCAGTACCTGAGCTGTTAATCCAACACAAACAGTTCAAATAATTACAGTGGGTGCCACGCTGGATCTCTGATACTTACTGTAGGAGTATGTGTATTATTTTAGGAGTTGAGAATGCCCCAACCATGGTGGGATTTGTGGAAAAGACACAGCAGAAGTAGGTTAACAATATGATGAAATTACTTCTGCAGTTTATTGACTCACACATTATGGTTAGCTTTGAGTCTGCAAGGGAATTTGTTATTTTTATTATTATTTTTACCAAGCACACACACAGGGAAATATGACATAATAAGAGCAGAGTGCTATGCATGAAGAAAAACACACACACACACACACACACACACACACAAACACAGAGAAAGACAAACACAAACACACAGAAGCAAAACAGGTCAAACAGGTCACACCAACAAAATTGGTCAGATGTGGCTCGGTTCAGGCTTTTGTCTCTTTCCCTTTCAGCTGTTCTTTGGAGTAACAATTACTAAAATAGCAAAGTAAAGGTCATCATTTTGAGGAGGGCAGGAGAAACAGGGCCAATTAGTTAGACTGACAGGAGGACGCTCACTATTATTTTCAAACAAAGTCCTGTCACACCCCATAACACACCCTCAGAAACGTGAGACAGCCAAGGCCTAAAATTCCTGGAGAATTAGACTAGACAGCATCAGACTGAAGAATGTTGTGTTTGATGAATAAGATGAATGTTTTGACACAGCAGGAACCCCTCTTTGTCTTGAAAAATGTAAGCGTCCGGACTCATTACACTTGAAACTGTAATATGATCAAAGACTTGTGACAAAATTAAGGATGCAGCACAAGTGTCATGAGTCTTACCCTTCAATAGTCTTTAAGTAGTTCTGCCATGTGATCCAGCCATTGTTAGGAAATATTTGTTGTGTTTACAAAACACAGCGAGCACTTGGCCTGCTCCTCCTCCATTGACAAAATTATAATCATAACCAGACACCAAAAAAAAAAAAAAATACAGACAGGAACACAGACAGACATAGAAAGCTGTAAACATTTACACACAGAGACACTGACACTCTCTCACACATAAACACACTACACAATAATCACTATCATCAGTTATGTCCCCGTGTTGGCAGTGAAATCCTGACCCCTACTGTTCTATTAGACAACTTGCTTTTATCTGAGAGCAGAGACCCGGGCCTGTCGCTTTTCTTCTCTGTGTTTCACTTGATAAAATTCAATATTCAATGATGGAAAGTGCATGCAAACACTGAAAATAGACAAAATATTAATAGAATCAAGTGGAGGGGAAAGAGCACAATTATTTTCTTCCATCTTTCAGTGCTTGCAACTCAATCTTTGTGGTCATATGAAGACTTGGCATCAGAGAGTATGCAGCCTCTTAAGCTACATTAGCCAAGCAGAATGAATGGGCTAATTACGATAGTATCTCTAAATGTGGAAGGCCTGACCACCCCGGTGCCGGCGCTTAGCTGGCCCTGGCCTGCAACAGGGTACTTTACCTCCCCTGTATCGTCATCATTAGAAGTATTAACTCCCCTTAGATCCAACCTGCCTCGCCCTCCCTCCCCTGCTGAACCTGCCATGTCGGATTACAGCTCTAATCTGCAACAACATACCGCTACTCTGACTAAACAAGAGAGACCTCAGGCGAGGAGCGGAGATATGAAAAACAGTTCGCCTTCCTGCAAACTTCCCCTTCCGCCCTTTGAAGAATGTGCGAGCGCTCCTCAGAACCGCGGGTCTCGAGAAAGGGCTGCACATAGAAAACCACAACTACTTTCTCCATCTTCCCATAAGATAAATGGAGTCCTTGGAGTCTGTGATGCGGCCTAAATTCAATTCAAAATAAAACATTTCATTATTATTGAATGAATCAGATATGCATGATGGAAATATGTTTCAAGAGAATGTGAATCATCTGAGAAAGGGGGACTGGCCAGGTCCCCAACCACAGCCATTGTTTATTCATGCAGGGCAGTGAGGCAAATCAGTATTCAAGGTTTTTCTGAACACACGAAATGCAGACCACCACTAATTGTTCCTAAAACTCCTTGCTCCTTCTGTGGACGGGTCATCAGAGGGCAATTGCAACATCTTCTAAATATCTCATGGACCTGCCTAAAGAAATATGCCACTGTGGAAGCTATTTCTTTTGGCACCAGTGTCATGTTAGCCCAATACACAGCATCAGTGTGCCACTAGCAACATGTGTGAGGTCCCGCTTCACATGAGTACATCTGAATGCACGGGTCCTCGCTGGCTAGTCATTGCCTCTCTATCAAAACAGTCAACAAACAGAATGCCGCTTCAGTGACGTGATTAAAGACCAGACCAGCCACACTGGTTGTATGGTGTGAAAAACAACACACTGCACCATGGGTCACGGAAAGCCATTCATTAGACTGAACTCCTAGACCAACACATTACAAATTACTGGAGAGAAAATGGATGAAATTATCCAAAATTTTGATTAAATGCTGACATGAGCATTCGGAGCAGTCAATCTAAGCATGCATCAACAAGAAGTAGCATCATGCTGCACTGCTTTCCAAATGTATACAAACAATGTGAGGAATCTGAGTAAAGTTTTTTCCACTTGTACATGAGAGCAGCAACATAATAAGTAACCAACTTCAAGAAACCCACAGGATCATGTTACCTTTTATCAGTCGCTTTATTCCAGACTTAAAGAATTCTGAGGAAGCTGATATGGTCCATTTCAGTCAGTCACTCCAACACAAAAGCAAGGCACTAAAATCAGAGCTGGATCTGAAATCTGATACAGAACAGATCAAACCCTGCAGTGTTAAATGACCTTCAACCCGATCATTAGCCAGTGTGTTGAACCTCTGCCTAATGCTCAAAGAAAAAAACAATTGTTTAAGGAGGTATTCTAAGTATTCTGGCTAAAGCCTCTGTGAGTGGAGGCACTTTGACACAGCAAACTCGCGTGTATCACAACCTGAATGACAAGCTACAACAAAATTCGCACAGCAGTTGTTTTTGGCAGTCCAATGTATTTGACATGCCACTTCATCACAGTCAACAATGCACTTCATCCCATTTTTCCAAACTATCAACAATGTGACGGCCTAGACTTGACAAAACTCCATCACTTTAAACCATAAGCAGCTCAGATAAACCGTAATCTTAATGTTAAACCTTTAATAGCTAGTTAACTGCTGTAACAACTCAGCTATTACTCAAAACAGACCAAGTGCTGTTAAGTTTCTTGCTCACATTTTCTTCTGGCCCGTATGCTGCATACTCGCAGCCACTTGTTTCTGATTGTCATAACAGTCACTTATCAAAGGCCTTTCTATTCAGTTAACAAGGACCTTCATTATCACACACGGCCCTGTAGCTGCAGCACACAGTGGCCTGTGCTGACAGCCCGCCAGCTCTGAGGGGGCTATGCTCACAGCCATGGCAGCTAACGTAGGAATGCGTCCATGTGACAGACTCCAGACCATTTAGTCTAGTTTTTAACAACACCTCCTACCTAGCCATGCACACACGCCTCTGTTAAAGTGCTGTGAAACCAAGCAGCTTGTTAATCATTCAGTGGCAGACCCCATGGCCACACAACTTTCCTTTTGAAAGGAAATTATTACTCCAGCGCCACAACTTGGCCTCTGCTCTTTATTGTATTGCCACAACCCCAGCCCCTGCTTCTTGCATACCTATATCCTTTACCTATTCAACCTATTCAGTTTCCTACTCCCCTTCCCCTCCTCTTCCTGCAATCGTCCTGCTCCTGCCTCAGATCATGCCCCAACCAAAGTCCACGGGCCAAGCCACTACAATGGGCCAGTGTGCAAGTGTGAGAGACGCTGATGTCACATTGAAAGCATTCAGATTCACCCCTCATGAAATTAGAACAATATTTGTTTAGTTACAGCCGGTTCACCAGCTCCATGACACCCTGCTGGGCAGGGAATTCATGGGACCAAGAAACATAATTTCGCCCGCTTATAAAGAGAAGCGAGAGAATGGGAGGCTGGCTGGAGGTTTCATGGAAACTTGAGATAATTTGACATTTTAGAAATGAAAAGAGAGTGTTGCTGAAAGTGCTGGATAGTTTAGCTACTTGGCACTTTGGCGTACTCTTGCACCAGGAAAGGAGCCACTTTATGATCATAAAAACTAAATGTTTTTGTTTGGCTCAGAAAATAATGCACTAACTAAAACATCAGAGGCTCGTCACACATAAATATAGCTTACTGCTCATTTAGCAGCTCGTTTATCCTCAGTAAATATGTTCCTGGCATGAACAGGTGGATTTCTTTCAAAAACTAAGGTAATGCGATTTGTACCAGTTGATACAAGTGATAGAGCTGGATCTGACTCAATACACAAATTCAGCTTGTGTATGACAGATTATGTATGACTAAAAAGTTTTGACCGTTTTATTGGAGGTATTAGAAACTAGGTGAAATCCAAAATGCAGACGCTCTGTTAATCTGGCTTGTTGTCTGCATGTAAACACAAGTCTATATAGCGCAGTAATTCATCTATCGTTTTACTCGACGCCCCTGATATTTCCTCGCCGCCTGCTCGCACTTGGAGACCCAAAGACCCAAAGCCCTGAGATTGCTGTGAAAATATTCAAAATGAGCAGGCCTGGGCAGGATCTGACAAAGGAAGCCCATGTACCTGTGCTGCAGAGAGAGAGACAGAGAGAGAGAGAGAGAGAGAGAGAGAGAGTGAGAGAGAGAGAGAGAGAGAGAAACAGACAGAGAGAGCAATGATAGAGACCGTGATGTTAAATCACAGAATAGAGACTGACAATTATTGGGTTTTCCATATAGAGAAGGGACTATTGCTCAGAGAAGTGGAGCCAACTGAGCTCTATAGTAGTTAAAATAACCTACTGAGTCTTCCAGTTTTAACCTCAAAGGTTATCTGAGAGATGAGGTCAAGAGTGACACATCCCTTCATGCATCTGTTGGTCCAAACTGCTTGCCTCTTCTCTGGGGTCAAACAGCTGTTTTAGCCTGATCAGTTTACACCCAGAGTCTCACACACAGAAGCAACATAGCTGTTAGTCAGGAATGTGTTAATAAGTAAACACTTAAAACTCAGCCTCCCCACCTTTTAGGCTGAAAGCAATCTTTTCTGTAATATCTAGCCTATGCATAATAGTGTTAGCAAACTGATGTAAGTTTGGTGGTGATTGAGCTGTTAAAAAGAAAGAAAAATAAACTTTCTGATGATATAACTGACTTTGTTTGTATTGATGATCACCAACAGGATGCACAGCTATTTTACCACAACATCACTGGTGCCAGTCATATTTCATGTTGCCCCGGCTAGTACACCCATGCCATTAAAAATCAACGAAATCGTGCAAGGCATTTCAGCATCTCTAACAAAAACATGTAAGGATGATTTTTGGTGTTTGCACTCACCTCAAGCCATCTCTGCGCCTCCAAGTAGGCTTCGTCGCAGCTGACAGCGGACTGCTCACGCCACTCCATCACAAAAACTTATCCAAGCGCGATCTGAGTAACACAGGCCGAGGTCAGTTCCTACTGGCTCGCATTTAAAGTCCAGTGACACAAGTGTGGGCCAAGCCAAACAAGCAGGGTCAAGACACTCAAGTCGACAAGCGGACGGCAGCGCACTTTTCAGCGCAACAGGTGATCTTGTGACATTAACACTCCTGGCTATTCATGATGAAATATGCCTCCTATTGTTCTCTGCCATCGATGTGTGCGAGGTTGGGTCAGACACAGTATTAAGTTCATATCACCGGATGAATGCAGGGCGTAACTGTAATAAATTTGCTTACCTGCTCCTTCCTCCGACACTTTGTTTTTAACAGGGCGTATAGGCTGCTCCACCTTTTGGGCGATCAAACGCGTCTTCAGAGCCGATACGCAAGGGGAAAAAAACATCAGCAGTGTCAGACAGGAGAAATACAGACTCTTTCATGTGGAGGCTGTCTTGTGGGCTACGGCAGTGGTTCTCAAAGTGGGGTCCTGGGACCTCCAGGGGTCCTTGAGGGGCAGGGGGTCCCCGGTAAGGAAAAGGTTAATTTCGCTCTTGTTTCAAAGTTAGGAAGAGTACCCTGATCATTGGTTCAACCGTTCCCTCCCGGTAGAATAGACAATAGTTTAATCCCATAGGAAACCTCAACAAAAAATGATGAGGTTCAAAATCTTATCAGATCCGTGGTTTAATTGGCCCTAAATGCGTGAAAATGTCCCCAGGCAACACAGAAGCCACATTAAAGAAAACTTTGAATCTCTCCTGGTTTGTCCCAAAAACTTTATGTGCATTATTCTTGCCTGTCACGCCCCCCAGCGGTGATGAAGCTGTGTTGCAGCGTTAAAACAGAGGGAGAGAGAGAGAGAGAGAGAGAGAGAGAGAGAGAGAGAGAGAGAAGATAGGGAGGACAGGGAGGATAGGGAGTGTGTGGGCTAGAGCAGACACAACCCATAAAATACAAGTCATCCTTAAAGGATTAAAGGATTTCAAGAATTTCAACTGTCCTTTTTATTTTGTCACACAAACCCAGACTGATATGACATGTTGCTGAGATGTAAATGTGGGTAAATCATAGGCCTGCTTGGTTACCAAGCTGTGACCAACCCCATGATTACATGTCATGTCCCCATGATCATTACCAGCAGCACACCACTTACCCCGATTTAGAGAGAGAGAGTGAGAGAGAGAGAGAGAGGGAAAGAGAGGCAGATCCAACATGATCCTACCATAGCAGATGGATATGTCAGATATGCCTGGTCGGGCTTATTGAGATGCTTAGTGGTAAATGTAATGACCTGTGTGTGTGTGTGTGTGTGCGCGCGCGTGTGCACACGCCCGCCCCTCAATCCACTGTTCCAATTACACTGAGTTCGTCTGGGGAAAACTCACAGTCACTTTGCTGTGACAGAAAGGCAGGACTGAGGCAGGGCCAGATATAACTTTATTTCTCCGTTCCTGCTTGAAGCATGACAAAGAGGGATTTTTTTTGGGTGAAAGAATGAAAAAAGGAAGCATCACTGTCAATGCCAGTGGTTAAGACATGCTATTACCTGCAGGTTTACACTGCAAATAACGGTGATGGCTTCAGTTTTGTGGCTTGGGTGAAGACGGCAATGGGTCTAAACAAAGCATTAAAAAGTCTCTGTTGATTCCAAAGGGGCAGTTGTCTTCTGAATTGAACACATTGGTGTTAAACCCATTGGTTCAGGAAGTCGGTTGGGTCTGTTTTTGTTGAAAAAGAACATCATGTGCCTTACAATTAAATGGAGAAAACTACAACACGGTTCAACAAGGTTGACGTTCAATTCCTCTGACTCATAATGCACATAATGGCCAATCATTGCTACTTAGGAAACACTTTGTCCTTTACCATTTTCCATTTGCTTTTCTGTAATTATATTTTTTGTTTGTTTTGGCCGGTGAGAATTACCTTTTCAGCAGGGTGTGTGGTGATCTGGTTGACATTTAGCCGTTTTTTTTTTTTCACAAATCCCTTCCAGTCCTGTTAAGCGCTTTGAGATTGTTGGAGCCCTGGCAACATTCACTTTACCTCACCAGTTCAGACCATCCTCATGTCGTTGGTGTGTGTTTCATCTTCTCAGATAGAGTTACACTACCCAGGTCTCTCTGTCTGTCTCTAATTCTCTCTTACACACACGTTATTCAATTTGCCTCGGCAATATCAATAAAGGGCTTTGCGAGATAATATGCAAACTCTATAAATCTCCTCGCACTTGCCCTTCAGCCCCCTTCCCTCCTCCCTTCTCCAGTTGCCATGTTTAGTTGGTGTCCACTGGCTAATGGAAACTTTCCTGTCTGTTGGTGTGTCATATGAAGGGCAAGGCAGGAGTTTTCCAGCCCTGCGCCCACAGAAAAATAGCCATCTCTGCTGCAGTGCATCAGGGGCGTAGAGAAACGAGGGCATGTTTGTCAATGCTCTTTTGGTGGGCTTCCTGTTGTGGCCTGTGGGAGGGCAGGTGTGTGTATGTGTATGTGTGTGTGTGTGCATTTTTGTTTCTGTTTGGGAGGAGGTGTTTGAGTTCTGCCTGGCGTCGGTGTGTGTTCTCGGAAGTCTTTTTTTTCCCTCCCAAGCCACCTGTGATGTAATGACTCCACTTCATTTCACTGATGAGCAATACCATGGCACAAGTAATAACTAAAAACGCTATCTGTGGATTGGCTTACATTCAGCGGCACAGCATCGAAGCTTCTCTCTGCATAATAGCGCTTCTCCTTGGTATTTGTTAAATGTCGACTGGTGCAGCCTCTCCATTAGCCTTGTCTATGTAAAATTCCATTTAGATCTCCAGTATGTGTGAAACCATAGAAACAGACTGGCCTTTGTTTCTTGAGCTGGGGAAAGTGTCCTGTGAGCTGAACTGAGAAATACTGCTGCGGCAGATGCCTGGCCTACGTCACACACATTCGGCTGGTACATTCGGTGTCAAAGAAAAAAATGGTGAAAAATTACATTAATAAAAGGTGTGACATTTAATGGTCCAAAGATGGTTTTCTGTGGCAGAATTGATTAGATCTTCCTTCAAATAAACTCCCTCTTTTTTTCCCCCATGCTAAACATGCAGAGACACTTTGTACCAGTCAGAATCACACTTTATTGTGATGCTTGGAGTTGAAGGAGAAGTGTAAGATTGTGAACACCACATTTTTTGTTTGTTTGGTGCCTGTCCTGCCATTGTCAATCATTTCTGAACAAAATGAGTAGCTCGCTCAGAGTAGTTCAAGTAGCCGGCCATATAGTTAGATTAAGGCACTTTCATCAGTTAACAACGCAGCTGTCTTGACGCAAATGCATGGAAATCTATATTTAACTAAAGCCAAAGTGTCTACATGTCATCAAGTTAGACACACAGACAGTTAGATGCACTTTTTGGGAACTAGACCTTAGCCTAATTAGAGTGTCCAGACTACATGAAGCCTAGTTGGAGCAGTCTGCACACAGCCTAGTTAAAGCCTAGCCTACTTTCAGCTCCAATAGCCCAGTTACAGAAAGACCCAGAAGAGTCAGTCTCTCCATGAGAGCAGAGTCCAAATAAGTAATGGCAAGTCTGAGCTAACGTTGCGAGCTCCCCTCGCCCAAAAATAAAGAACGGAGACAGGGAGCCAGAACTGGGGTGAGCTGCATTACTTTTACACTCTAGGCATTTATCTGACAGTGACTCACAGTGATTGAGCAGGTAGAGGGGTCAGTGTCTTGCCCAAAGACACTTTCGCAGGTCACATGGCTGTTGATGGGCACTAATGGGCTTGTGAGCGTCCGGGTATGGGATGGTTTCTTCACACTCTTCCACTGCATACTGAGAATTTTAAACAACTGAGTGGATCTTTTTCATATCTATAACAGTAATTAGATAAAAGTATGTGTCAGAGTTGTGGGCTCACATGACCTCCCTTCCCTCCATCTACCCCGAAGGCCAATCTTCCATAGCTTGGCCAAACATCACTTGAAAAAATCCCTAAAAAAATAGAGTCATTCTCCTACAGGGGCTCATAGCGTGTATGTGGTACTCAATGGTGACCTAATCATACTGTATGGTACGACTGTGAGATTCCTACTCTGACTTTTGCCATGATGCTTGCATGGCATTCTGCAAAATTTATTACATTATTATTATAGTGGTTTTACATAATGGCAAGCCGAGCTGTTTCCAGGGTCTGGTTGACAAACATTAGCCAAGACTTTTGATGTGCTGCAGGCTGGAACATAGCATTGGCTCTTTCCAGTTTACTTCCCAATGTCAAACAAGTGCCTCTTGACTGTCAAACGCAGGCAAGCAGTGACTAAACTATATTCCCCAGAGCGGTAGCATCGAGGAACTCCTTGCTATAAATGGGAAAGAGGACAGAGAGGAATCTTGGAGGAGGCTCTGGTTGGAGGCTGCAAGTTATCATTAGTGTTATTATCTGGAACTTAATGGTGGATGATACTGCACACAGGCACAGTGCCAGTTTCAGTAGGTGTCATCATTAAATAGACAGTTTGCTCAAGGTATAAACTGTGATGTGAAATGGAGACATATCTATTGTTGGAACTGGAAAGGAACATTAAGCAATATAAAATATTTTTGCCATTATCCTCGTTATCTTCATCATCATATACTCTTCCTCCTGTCTGACGTCTCATTGCCCCCCTGTTGAATCACTGCACCCTGTCTGTCCTTGCAATCTTCCTCCTCCCTCCTCCTCTGTCTCATCTCCCCCTCTCCTCGCTGTCTCCTTGAGACTTTGTCCCTCGTCCCTGTTTATGTAGGTCACAGCCCACAGAGAAGAT
>OMKZ01015683.1:0-21755 GCA_900302535.1 Neoniphon sammara | reverse complement strand
AAAAAAAAAAAAAAAAAAAAGTGGAATAAGCACATCATTTGATGGTTGAGTCTACATGTTTCTTATTATTGGACCAAATAACTGTCATATGAGTCTATAGGGTCCTCACTTCAGTCAACCCTCTGAAATTTTGCATAGTGCACCTTTAAATGCATAGTGGTATTATGATTAACTGTGATTAAAAAACTGACAAAACTGTGATTGGCCAGTGGTAAAAGTCAGCACCGATCGCCGTGCAGTCATTTACTAATCATAAATTAAAGATCTGCTTGGTAGTATTAGTGTTTGGCATAAGTTCTAAGTCTCCAAGTTTCTATAAGATAGACTGTATTCCACAGCTTGTTGTGTAGCTAAAACCAAGGCAGAAGTTTGAGTTAACCATAGATGTATTATTTCTTGTGATAAGCTTTTCTGGTTGAAAGACTGTCTGACAATTTCGACTGTCAGACAGTGGAGTCGTGTTTCTTCATCTCCCGGTAAATTAATAATAATAGTTTGCATTGGAATGAGGCGAGGAGCGCCTCTGCTTCTTTCCCAACAAGCTTCACTCTCCTTTTCTTTCCTCTGGTACTGTTCCCTTTTTGCTCTAACTCTTTCATTTCTGCTCATGCCCTGGAGTTTCAACAAAGTAATGACTGGGGAAAAAATATAAGGAAGGGGAAATAATAAAGAGAATAAATTAAAGTAGTTATTCCACAAAGATTAAGAAGCAGAGGAAAGCAATGATGGAAACAAACAGCATGCTAGGAGAAGAGTCCTCTAGGGCAGGGTCTTAAAAAGTCAGGCTAAACCTCTTTTCTGTTCTTTCCATATAGGTAACATCCCCCCTGGTGTTAACCCAGAGGCGTACCAGTGGTTCCAGACTGTGGATACAGACCACAGCGGCTCCATTACTCTCAAGGAGCTAAAGCAGGCACTGGTCAACTCAAACTGGTCTGCCTTCAATGACGAGACGTGCCTCATGATGATCAGTGAGTCAAACGGTTGCATGCACATGAAATCCACTGCAGCGTGATAGCTGCTTGTATATGTGTGCTTCAACAGTGTCTCCTGAGGCAGGATGACACAAGATGCTGGACTGTGTAAAACATTTTGAGGGACTTAATGGCTACAGGGAGGAGAGAAGAAATGTTTTAGCAGTGGAGGGAGACAGGGTGAAAGGTCATAAGAATCGGAAATAATGAGGGAAAAAAGGGCATGACAAAAAGACTCAGACAGACAGAATAAATGTCCTTACAGACCTGAATAGAGAGCTCTTCAATCTCAGAAAGGAGACATTTTGTCAGTCAGGAGTCAATAAGCCTAGTGAAGGACTGACCCCTGATGGCATTTCTTCTTGTTCCTTGTATGAGTGTCCCTGCATTCCAGTCACACTTGCCAAGCAGTGACTGAGACGATTCATGAAATGTCATCCCGTGGCTTAAGGAGAAACGTGTGACTTCTGTGTGTCACCTTTTGATAATGCACGCAGAGGATCTGCAGTGGTGGATGATGTATTTATTAGAAGTATGAGAAAAATTCTTCTCACATTTGTCCTTGTTTGAACACTACCCAAGGAAAGCTGCCTGAGTCTGGTGTGACTGAACGTGTCATGTTATGTTATTTGTCCCCAGATATGTTTGACAAAACACGGTCAGGTCGTATGGACCTGTTTGGTTTCTCAGCCCTGTGGGACTTCATGCAGCAGTGGAGGGCGCTGTTCCAGCAGTATGACCGAGACCGCTCAGGCTCTATCAGTGGCCAAGAGCTACACCAAGGTACAACTGTGTGTGAGTGTGTGTGTATGTGTGTGTGTGTTTTAAATTGCTATATGTAGCATTTAAACAATATATTTTTGTCACATTATTTATGATATGTTACTGTAAACAAATGAAACCATAGTTGAAAACATTGCTGGCCTCTACATCACCAAACACCAAGCTATTCTTTTTGCTAACAGACCTTTTTCACAGCAGCAATTCTGACATACTAACAGGTAAACACAGGTGTTACTAAAGACATTAATTTATGCTCCTGTCCATTTGTCCATTGTCCAAGTGTAGCAGAGTCTTTCTAGTGAGCCAGCATGAGCAATAGCTGGACACTGGTGCTGTTAGACCTAAAGGGAACAGAACCTTCATTAATGTTATTAGTAACACTTGTGTTTACCTGCTGTTTCATGTCCAAATGGCTGCTGTAAAAAGGGTCTATTTTTCTCCATATAAAGACCACATTTCCCATAAATGCCTGTGCATCCTGCTGCAAAAGTAGATGATGCAACTTGTCCACCGTACGCTGCCTTAAATTCCTCCAGTTTTTTTTTTTTCAAATTTTTTATTTATTTTTTTCTTTTGGCCTTTGACCAATTCCACTATCTATCATTTTTTGTTTTGTGCCTTAAAAACAAACAAACATAAAGAAAACCAACTTTCTGCCATAAAGCAAATTCTAGCAAATTTCCTGAGGTGGCACAAAGTGTGAAATGCAGTGTAGAGGCCGGTTGGAGTTTTTTCAACAATAGTTTTGGTAGCTTATGGTAATTACACTCATGTCCCACAGTTATTGTGGTAATGATTTATTGATTTTAAAATGTTTGTGCAGCCCTCGCCCAGATGGGCTACAACCTGAGTCCCCAGTTCACTGATACGTTGGTGGGGCGCTTCAGTGTGCGAGGCGGGCGGCCCGGCATACAGCTGGACCGGTTCATCCAGGTGTGCACCCAGCTCCAGAGCATGACCCAGTCTTTCAGGGAGAGGGACACGGCCATGACGGGTAACATCCGCCTGAGCTACGAGGATTTCCTCTCCGGGGCCATCACAAGGCTCATGTGAGCCTCCAGCCACTGGCTATCCCACTGCACTGCTGGGGGAACAGGATGATTCCTTCTTCACCTTGTGCTCAGTTTCCCAAGCTGTCCCAGCTGTGCCCCCCAGCTGTTGGTGTATTTGTATGCCAGTGTACATTATTCTAGGGACTGTTGCTGTAAATAGATAAAGTCTAGCACTTGATTGAAGCCCAATGACTATTTATAAAGGAGGCTACAGCCTTTTCTGGATGGCTTATGTTTCAGCAGGAAAGTGATTGCAGCTTGATAACATCTGTCACTGTATAGGTCACCCTGAGCAGTTTTAAAATTACCGCAGATGCCTGGTGGTGACTGTTAACCAGCTGCTTGTGATGGCACACACACAACTACGCATCTCAGTTCTGAAGCTGATGCCATCTGGATTTGGCTTATGATTAGTTTAAATGATATCCAAGAAGGCACCTCATGTTTAATCAAGTGGCAGTTGACCATACAGCAGAAATGCCTGCATAACCGTCAGGACTTAATCAATGCAACGACTTGGCTAGCGAAGAAGAGGAAGGAAATGAAGGACCTAGGAAAAATCACCAGAGAAAATGTTCTCTCCTCTCACAGTACTTGCATTTGATTGACTATGCCTTGCGTTATAAACTATACATATCCTGTGAACTCACTCACGTGCAGCCTTAACATTTTCCTGTGCCATTAAAACCCAATGTACCTTTTTGAATATATGTATATCAAGGGTACTCAGCTTTTCCATAGAGTACTTCCACATAATGATTGCACATTATAGAGAGAGACAGTGTCTGTAATCTAACCAAAAAGGGGCCACAAAGTTCTAATGCCAGCCTAAATTCCACCTTCACACTTAGTGGGGTTTTCTTCTCTATTGGAGATTTGTATGTATTTGAAATTGAATCGGTATTTATGCTTAATATGTGGATTAAGAACTAAAAGAAAAAAATCCACTGTTCACTATTATGTTTGCCAGTTTTATCTCAGTGAAATGGGATATTTAGTGATTATGGGGCCAATGGAGTTTATGTCTGTATTAACAACTAATGCATTTTCTCATGGTAGATTTTGACATCGGTAACATGCCATATGGTTGCTTGTACCAAAAACTAATAAATGCTTTATATGACATATAGCACATTTTGATGTATTCATATGCTTGATTTATGACAAGGACTTTAAACCACATTCTCACTAGTGCAAAGATAATGTTAGCTGTTACCATTAGATGTTCATATAAATGCTGTTTTCTAAAGGATATAGTATTCTGATAAAAGCAGACTTGTAGAAATAGAAATGCATAACTTATTGTACAATCAAATATAGCCATATATGAGAAATTCAATAAACCATGGCAATAGTTTGTAGAGGTATTAAAGCCTTAGTGAAGGCACATTTCTCTGAATGTAACAAAAACGACACAGATGCTGGCAAGAGGTTTAGGTATTTGCTGGTCTAATAACTCAGAGCAGTAACTGTGTGTACTTAGTAAAACTGAAAATAGGTCCAACATAGATATATAGCCCCTACAAAAGTATTGCTGTTACAGTGGTGGACTGTATTGCATTCAGCAGCATTTCTAAGCAATAAAATCCAAACCCTAGTTATGACCTTTCACAGTCACTTTTTGCCTCGCTTTCTGCCTTTGTGCAGCACATTGCCCCCTGCCCAAAACAGCAGTATAGTCTCTCTTTTTCTTCCACATCTGGCCCTTATTTCCCTCACCATCTGCCACTCTGCTCAGTCACTGTCTGTGTGACTTACAAGTCCGGCTTCTCCTCTTCCCAATCCAAACCAGAGCAAATCCATCAAACTCTCCCATGCATCCGTTTTGTTGAAATCTCACATCCATGTCCTCCTTCCCTCTCTCCTTTTATCTTAATTTGGGTCTGGAAATTCATGCAGATTCTTATCACATATGTCCTCTCTGTTGACAGTCTATGGTTGACACCTGGATGTGAATCTGAGTCAGGGTGTGGTCCCTTAAATCATGAGGTTTAGTTTGGTTTAGCAAACATAAACTCTGTGTTAAGGACATTGGTACTTTCATGGCCTGAAGTGACAGTGTGAGATATCTGAATTTTTGGATGTGGGAACCTGGAAATTGCATAAAGTGTGAACTGCACACCCCTCTGATCTATTTTTTTTTTATTTTGGTGGCTAGTAAGGTTGGAGATGGTGTGAAGAAAAAAGAAAAGAAAAACAGCAGATTCAATTGTTATTCATGATTCCAGCTTTCTTTTGATGGAGCGCTCACATGCTGCTGTTGAGGAAAAAGTTTTGTATTTTGCTCTTAAATATTGAATTTCAAGTGCAATGAGAAGATTGCACTGCAAGTGTAGTGGAGCAAACCAACTAAACAAAACAACAACACCTACACAATTCTGTAGTAACACAAACATATAAATTTGGATGGTCGCAGTTCTTTTTGTTGATGTTGTTTCTACCCCTGCACAAAAGGCCCATAAATCAAAACTAGTCATAGCTCAATAACAGGCTGCATTCCAATCAGCAGAGATCAACCCTGTGCCCTACACACTGCAGGGGTATAGTTTTAGGGGAAACTTGGCACTGGGAGCACAAATATCAGTGTTATCAATCATATAGCTTTTTACAAAAACACTTACCTATCCAAATGCCTTGAACGCACAGTAGCTTGGCAGACTATTTTTCTTTTACCACATATACTAGGTTACCTCTGTTCACAGTTCACAGAATTTTACAGTTTCTCTGATTCTCTTATAATCAGGTAAACAAAAACAAATCCTCTAGAAGTGATTTTTTTTATACCCAAGTGTGCTTTTAAACTTTCATAAAAACTCACTCGGTGCTTGAGGGGCTTGTCATACTGTTAGAGCTCATCACTTGTCAGTGTATGATACAATACTTGTGGCAGGTTGCTCTGTCAGATCGTCGCCTTTGATGAGATTTCCTTGAGGAGGAGGATTTCATGCATGAATGCCATCCAATGTTTGAGCACAAAAAGGGGGATGTATTATTAAAGCTCTCAGTGTTTTACCTTCCCTTGGAAGGGAGAGAACATCCAGGTACCTCACAGGAACATATCTGCCAACTATAGTTGCTTTTCAGGTTCTTTGACATGAAAGAATGCCATACTGTCATGTGCTTTTGTGATCTCAATTTGGTGGATCTTAAACCTGATTACAAATTAAGATGAAACATTAATAATCCCAATGTGAAAATGTGATGTATAGCAGCAGGAAATAGCAGGCCTAATAGCATACCACAAAGTAAAATCAAATCAACTCAATTAAAACAATAATATTGCTACAATCTCTTCACTAGAACATGTTAAGTAGAATCTATTAATGGTATAAAATGATATGAGGAAGGATTAATGTAAGAGGTGGAGAGTGACCCTGAAGTTGAATCAGGGCTGTAAAAGAAAAGATAGAAGATGAGGACAGTGTTATACAACCATTTTAAAATCTTGACACAAAATGGAAGTAAATGGCATAAAAATAAAACACATGGGATTCTTATTAAAGATCTGAATTATCTTATGACTTTTCCTTACAAAGCAATTACATTTCTAAGAATAGAGGCATCCATGATCTGTGATTTCAGGTGTTGTGGGATAAAACACTTTTAGATCTTAAGATACAGTAAGATTTTTTTTTTGTTTTTGTCAAGCACAAGCAGCCTACAACTTCAGTGCAATTTTACTTGTTAAAGTAAGACCACATTAGGAAAAAAACTCAAATAAAGGAATAATTCAGTCTGAAACTACTCAAGTTCCTATCTTTTCATTGTAGTCTGCATCTATCTCTATTTCATTGTTGTCTCCTTTGATTCTTCAGTAAGGTGTATTGGCTGTAATTTATTGTAGTTTTATAGTCGGTAAAGTGCCAGTTCTGTTTTTTTTTTTTTTTAAGTTTGCTACAAATTGTTAATGTGCTTATTTTTTTATCATTAATGATGGTAGTAGTAGAAGTAATAGCAGCAGCTACTGTTACTGTTAATATTAAACTTATTGTAAACAGTTGGACCAATACAAACATGCACTCCCCAGTTTGGCTATAAAACTATTCCATTTGCATGTCCTGAGCTGTTATTGGATAAGCTGCTGTTAAAAATGACAGATTTTGATGTATAATGTGCTCCTCACCTCTGGTAGTGTACTAAACGCGTTGACCGCTGGGGGATGCTGTAACATTAAGGAAAATATAGTTGGGGTACGGTGATTGGTTCGATCCGGAGTGGCCCTTGTGCTACAGCCAATAAAAATTTTCCAGAAACCGGCCGCGTTGACGTAACACGGAAGTTACGTTAAACCCCACAGCCCATTGCATTGTCAATGTGCTAACGGGAAAGGTGAGTGAGTTCTTTGAAATACAGTCATTATTAAATAAATTCACAAGAGGGTTAAATACCGTAGAGGATTACAGTGTAATAATAGGGCCAGTTATGGTTACCCCCGGTGTTTTCAGTAAAATGTAGCTCTGTTAGCAAGCTTAGCTTCCAGACAGTGTTACCTGACATTGCTAGTTGACATTGCCAACTAGCCTTTCGAGTTTAGGTAACATAGCCTAACAGTTATTTCACATTCCAGTCACGTTCACAGCAGCTGAACTGAAACCACTCACACGATATATAACAGCATTACAGTTGATACCAAAGAGGTACTGGTCGATGTTTTTGAGTCTTTCTAAATCTATCAACTCATCTTTGT
The DNA here is from genome assembly GCA_900302535.1 of Neoniphon sammara. NCBI lineage: Eukaryota > Metazoa > Chordata > Actinopteri > Holocentriformes > Holocentridae > Neoniphon > Neoniphon sammara. The sequence continues at coordinate 14,259 of OMKZ01015683.1, read as the reverse complement.
TGCTGTGTGTCAGTGTTTGTTCCAACCCGCGTTACACTCGTGTGGTCATGCAGAGCTACCACTATGAGGACTATCTACTACTACACTAGTCATCACTGTACGTAGTATGATGGTCCTGTTCAGGACTAGACAGACCACAATCACGAATTTGGTAATTTAATGTAATGTAATGTTTTCCCTATAGGCAAAGGAACACATCTGGATGACTGTCATTTAAGGCATTTTACTATAGATCGTGAGTCAGTTTTCGGGTGGGCATACATCCAGTGTCCCAGGCAGCAATAAAGTTACAGCTATTACATATTGTTAGTCAAATCACCAATGGAACACCGAAACATGTCTAGGTGATACTGACAATAGAGTTCAGTCATTTCAGTTGTTTCTGTTAAAGCTGCCTTTATTTGTGATAAGTGGTGAGATTTTTTTGGCTTTCTGGAAGTGCTGTTGAAGTGTGCTATAGCATGACATCTCTATAGGGAATTTTGAGATATACAATTTGGAATGTAATTTTGATCCACCTACTCCTCATACTTTTTTTAGTGAAACACCTGTAGGCTAACTCAGAGTGGTGTGCAGCCATGTGGCCTGTGGTTTGGACGGCCATGCGGACCTATGCCCCTTACGTCACCTTCCCTGTGGCCTTTGTGGTTGGGGCAGTGGGCTACCACTTGGAGTGGTTCATCAGGGGGACCCCCAAACCACGGGAGGAGGAGAAGGGCATCCTGGAGCTCAGGGAGGAGAGGAAGCTGCAGGAACAAGCAGGGATGGACAGCACCCAGGTCCTTAGCCTGAAGGAGAAACTGGAGTTCACGCCCAGGGCAGCTCTGAACAGGAACCGATCCGAAAAGAGCTAACCAGTCCAGGGCTGAGAGACTCACATCTGCCCTCTCACAGCAGGGGAGCAGTGGAGCTAGCACTGAACTGTCTGACCCAGCATTTGGAGAGAATAGTGGGTGAGCCACAGATGCAAATCACCCAGTCTATCCATGCACATTGGCCACATATTGTCACTCCTGGGTACCCAAAGCATTGCCTGTGCAATCATCAGACATGTTTGCAAGTTAGAGGATCAGTAAAAATTAAATACTTATTTTAAGAAGTTAATTGTTGCCTATATGTAAGACTATGATTCACCGACCTTTCCCACTCTACTGCACATGCTTGTTGCTGCAGTGATCAACAGCTCAAAGCACGGTACACAAAGCTGTGTCACAACATATGGAATCTGACTGTCTTCCTCTGGGCATTTAAGCTCGTGAATCAGTATCAAAGCTTGATGTGATTTGGTCGTCTGTTTGCTGTCAGCTTAGCTCACCGAATCAGAGAGAACTCTTTTCTGACATATTGAAGTCTAGGTGTGGCACTGTGAGACGAATTTCATTGTGTCTTCACTATCAAAACGCTTAACTGTCATGTACTGCATGAAAAGAGGATTAATACGTGTAACGAGCTTGTCAGAAAGTGTCTTATTTTAATCTTTTCTTTATGGGTAAGAAAGGATTCCTGTTTGTGAACATAATGGAGAAGGAGAGAAAGATGAGTTTTGTTATAGTCTTTATCTAATTTCATGTAGGCTTTTTCAAATTTTCACGACAGCCTGTGACAAAATGAGCCAAGAATGTGGGAGATCTCAGGAAGCAAAAGCTATCTGGCCCTATCGTCTGTGTTATGGGTGTGTACACTTTAACCGGTATACTTTCATTTTAGAAAGTCTGGATGGATGGTTTAGTAATTGCTTGTTTAAACTACAGTGTGTGATTAATGTTTGTATTCTGAAAGTGCATGTATTGAATTTTGAAAAGTAATGTTGCCATCTTCAATAAAGAGTTGTGTTAGAGACCACTGACCACTCCTAACTGGCTCTGGAAGACAAAGAAAATGAAAACGAGTTTCAGTTTTGTGTTCAGGTATTTGTCCAGGCTTTCATGGGAAACAGTAACACTGCCAAGGACATGAGTTAATATCAAAGACAAAGGAAGGAAGTAATGACTCTGCTCACAGCCCCGAGCAGGAAATCAATTTGAAGGGAAACAGCGGACGAAGCAGTGATAAATGTGTCTCTCAATATGGGAAACCACCAACTCAATCTACTTTCAATTTCAAATCAGGTCATTTCCCAGAAATGTGACCTGTGGTCAATTATATCTTCCCTCTTTGGCATGAAGTGCTTTGAGGGCAGTACATTTAATTTGAGAGATTCAAATATGTTATTCCTTGGGGCGAAAACAGACAAATCTGCATTTGTCAACATGAACAGCTTGAACAAACCTGACATCCGAGAAGTTTAATATGTGCAGTCTGACATGATTCCTCTGATATTGTTGTTGCATAGCCTTTCTTTACACATTACACATTAGCATTACTGTTAACCGCCCTTTTGTTAGTTACAGTATAAAAACATTGCAAGGCTCAAAGTCTACAGGTTTTTTGCTTTATAAGGGCATTGTCTACACTCTTGTCTCACAGTAAGCCAAATCACTGTTTACTAGTCCAACAAGGCCAATTTTAGACATGGTTGTTTTGGTTCATGATATTCCCCGTCTGGAAACTGAAATCATGGGTGAAATACAATAAATACTTGGAAAAATTACAAGAATTACAAGATGTAGGGAGAAATTATCAAACTTTTTTCATGTTACGGAACCTCAAGTTAACTTTCATGAAGTCATTTTGCCTTAGGGATCCCAATACTGTATAAAAAAGATATTTTAGTTTGTATTGTGAGACAAGTGAGATCAGAACAATCCATTTTTTTTTTAACTTTTTAAACTTTTTTTAGGTGTAGTAACAAGAAAAAGAAAGAGAAAATAAACAATTTCTCGTTTTGTTGAGGACCCCCTGGTAACCCATAAATGGACCCCACATCTCAAACCACTGACCTGGAGTGCCCAGTTATTTGCCTCAGCAAGCATCCACCCTGCTGAAGTGTCCTCGAGCAAGACACTCAGTCCCCAGCACCTTTAGATATGCTATTTTGCTACTTGCCCTGACCTCTGACCTCACTGTGATTATGGAATATTGTGATCACTAAAGTTTACTTTGTTCTCGTCATTGGAAAGAGATCAGCGATGTGGTCGGGACATACAGACTTTAGGAAGCGTTCGTCATGGATTCAAAATGCAGAAGTTTGTTGTTGCCATTGTAAATGCTACACAATGGGAAAACTTGATGAACTCTTGCATTGGACAGAAAGCCACGGCAATTACCGTGTTGACACTTTTGCTCCAGTCCTGCAGCCGTTCCTGTGCCGCATACTGAAACAGAAAGGTCCCTCTCTCCCGTGCCTCAGGAACGCTCCTAATAGATGATAACCTTTCCAGACTGCCAGGATAAGTTCCGCTACGTTACCCTGCCAGCCAGCGAAATGGGATGGATTATGAGGCCCGCATTTACATTGGCACCAGTGTGTTAAATACTTTGCTATCGGCGGCCATCGGCTTGTCCCCCCTCCCCTTCTCCAGTTTGCTATCTATGGAACAGCCTGCTCCATGCAGTAACCTAGGCTGTGCATGTTCAGAGTGGTAATTATTTCAAGCTGGTGGAAGTTTCCATTTGAAAGCAGAGCTATGAGGATGGAGAGGCATTTGGGGTCTCAGCTAGAATATATTGTAGCTATGTGTGAGCAGGGCAGAGAGAATCTCCAATTCACAATGAGCTAATTCTTAATATCCCCCATTGTTTACCTGCTATGGTTAAAGAGGGTGGCGTTTCCAGGTGTGTAGGAGGAGTGTGTGTTTGTGATATCCCCCCTAGGAGCAATCAGAAGACAGGTCGGCCCTCTTTAACAATGGCCCAGCTCCTTGGGATTGGACAGCAGTGTGGGAACCTAACATTGTGGTCCCTGGGAAAGGAGGGGGGACTCAGGGAGGCGCTCCATTGTTCTTGGTGGATGATGGGGATAATGGGTGCCGGTGATGCTGGCTGTCTTTTGTACAAGCGGTCCAAACCAACATCCTGAGTGGAGCGGCCGGAGACGGTGTTCCCTCTGTTGCAGGAACAATGGAGCCGTCTGCCTGCTGGAAGGGCACCGCATCCCCTTTTAAACACACACACACATAGAGCACATAGACTACAGGACTACAGGTACTGCTGTATATCACATTCACACAGACACGTAGCCTACACACAGCTCTCAGAGCCACTGTGAAACACAGGTTTATTCTCACAGGGACATTTACAAGTTATTAAATGTGATTGCAAATCATGCAACATGCAGATCAGGCTAAAAGCAGGTGGGTATGACTTACTGGTGTCGTCCACTGGGTTTCAGGTGCCACAAACTGAGTTTTAATAGATTTTTAGTATTAAGTGAACTATAAATGCTTTTTCAGAGGGTATTCCTTCCTGCCAAGAGTTACGTTCAAGCAGAAACCTGCTCATTTTTAAAGATAATAAACATCACAACAAAATGTCGGCTATTAGCAGCTTCAACACAAAAAATGATATCAATGTCCATAATGTCTTTAAGAAGAACACCTGGTTGAACTGTAGCCCATATTGTTGTTTCCCCCATAGAGCAAGAGAGATGTGGATGATAGCAACATGCATAATAACAGGACAGAAACACTTAAAACAAGAAATTACACAGAAATAGAAATAGTCAACCCCTTAAATATCATTAAGGAAAGACAAACTCCTCACCACCACCCCACTCATTTTATAGTTAAAGTGCTATAGGTGCTGAAAACTGACTGTCCAGCATCACTGCACACAAGCTCCTGAACCACACACACGCACACACACACACACAAATCTCTGTCTGCAGTTAATGACACCCACCCTCTTAATTGACTCCAGTTGCACAGCAGCAGTCTCCTTGGCCATTTCCCTCATCCTTCACAGGCCTTTGATGGGGTGGCCATGACATTAGGTCAACAAAACCCGGGGGAGCCAAACAACACAATGCAACAATGCCCACTGCAGCGCCATTGTCAGGGTGAACAATCCCAAAAGGCCAATCTCGAGGGAGAAACAATGCTGGAGCAGGAAACAGATATGGACCCACTTCCTGGTCAAAGTCTAAAATTAGGAACTGGTCGAAGCAGTTTTTATTCGCTGAATAGGGAGAAGTGTGCCCGAATTAGGGACAGGTTGCTTGAACGTGATGTTGTTATGGATACAGAGAAAGTCGTGTGTCGGTACTGTGCATATGATAAGAGAGATAAAGTGCTCTCTCTCTCTCTCTCTCTGTGTCTCTCGCTCTCTCTCTCTCCAAACAAACCTTAAACACAAAAAATTATCTTTCCTATACGTGATACATTACTTCCAATTATGTCCAAATAAAGGCATGTTACATAATTTGCATGACCTCGCTCACATTTTGGCCTGCTATTTTAAGCCCCGCAGTCCATTGCTTGTGTATGTTTGTGTGTATGTGTGTGTGTGTGTGTTTCTGTGCTTGTTCTGGGTGCTGCTTTGGGATACGTGGGGCTTTCAGCAGTACAGCTGGCAGGAAGCACGACAACACAGCAGTCCGCTCTGGCCTGGCCTGGCTTGGCTTGGCCCGGCCCGCATACACTGGCATAAGGCTGGACCTCGTAAGAACCTCCAGAGCCTGGAGCCTGGCACTGCTGTAAAACATTCCCTGAAGGAGGGATGCTTTTGGGCATGACAAGCCGCCCTTAGGTCCAAGACCTGCTGGAGCCTGGAGGCCGCTCCACGCCGTCAGACTTCATGCTGCGCTTTGAACTTCCTCACCGTGTAAAGGCTGCAGTTGTGTGTCTGTGTGTGTGTTTGTGTGTGTGAAGTGCACCTTGCGCACCAAAGCGTGTGCATTATTGTCTTTGCGTATGATCAGCCGCATGCCGCTTTGACTAAGCCTCACATAGAGAGCGGGGAAATGCATCAGCAGTGAGTTCAACAATGTCAGGAAACACAGTCAGAAAGGCAACTGATTCCCAAAGGTTGTGTGTGTGTGTGTGTGTGTGTGTGTGACTGTTAGGGATGACCTATCACACAGAATGTGGTCTTCCCAACCCACAATTCCCATTCATTATATGTGCAACGCACATACAAACATACTAGCATCGCCATTGTCTCGGTCAGGCTTTCATCTGAATATCCTCAAACAGCGCTGTGTGAATGATTTGATTATCTGAAGTGTGAGAAATGCTCTGGACGTGAACAATATATAATCAAACTAAAGAACAGGAGGACATTTTATTAATGTCCCATTGTCCTGACTGAGTCTCTCTTGGCACGCGGAGCCAAAACATCACTTTGATCCGCACGGTTACAGAGCTCGACTGCAATTTCTCAGCGAGGCAAAGGCAGATATTGACTTTAGAGAATTGGATGGTGGAGCTGCAGTTAAACTACACTGTTGTTTTCATTACAGAGCCATGTGTTTGCCTCACTGAACAGGGGTGAGAGGTCGCTCTGTGGAAGTCGAAAGGGAAAGAACAGAGCTGGGCGTCGGGCTGCTCTGGCTCGACGGGCTCTGAGGAAGATGGATGCAAAAGGGACCGCCGCTCTTCCACTGCTGGCTCTGGCTGGCAGCGGAGGGCCGATGCGAGTCGCCCCCGTGCAATCTGTTCCATGACCCTGCGGCTTTGTGAAAACACACACGCCAACATACACATGTGCGCTTGCACGCAAGCATAAAATGCGCGCACATAAACAAAAGCACACACACCTGGCCTGAGATAACAGACTGCAGGAGAATGCCAGCCAAGTTTTTTTTTGTTGTTTTTTTTGTGAACAGTCATTGAACTGGGCAGCTTCAGCATGCAGGCTCTGTTTGGATTATTCTCTGAACAATAGCTGCCAATTTATCCTTCAAACAGGGAGGTGTCACAGTGAAATCGAGCCCGTAGCAAAAATACTTTCCACTTAGAGAACTGAGGAAGAATTTCACTTTTTTTTAATTATTTATTTTTTTAATGAAATAATTTTGATGAAATCCCTACGAATTCTTTCACGTTCTTGGTTTCTCAGTTACTTTGCTCTTGCATAGCTAAAGCTTTTGTTTATGAGAATCTGTCCCACCTAAATTTCCCATCAGCCCCCTTTCCTGCTACAGATAACTGCTTATCATCATGGAGACAGTACTGTAAATTGCTGGAAATGACTGCCATATAGTGGAGCACTGCAGCCACAATTCTCTGAAGACATATGGGCACACACACACACACACACACACACACACACACTCTGAGCCGGGGTGAGCACCTTTGTTGAAGGTGGTGAGCTCTGGATTTTATCAATTGCGCTCCACCAAAGCAGCGTTGACGTAGAGGACTCCCCTGGGAGAATAAAATACAGCCACCATGAAGTGCTTTTCCACCTATTATCAACTTTTACTGGCATATAAATGATGCCTTTCTTCCCTGCACAGCCAGGGCAAAAGATCTGAAAACAGCTATTAAATCAAAGTTATTTCCCTCCATTTTTTTTTTCCTGAGGAGGCTGTGCTCACGGTGTGCCGGAAGGCTCATCCACTTCTCTGCACCTCTGTTTCTCTATTCCCATAGGTCTTTCTCTTGAGTGATTCAGTGCCTCAGCATTGTGACAGTATTTGGATAGCGAGAAGTGTATGCCGGCACACAATGGCAATATATACTATATAGTATTCCACCCACACACAACGAAATAACCCTATATTAAGTAAAGAAAGGCAATAAAACCATAGAACACATAATAAATCAACTTTTATGGGATGGAATCTATATCATATCTATGCTTTCTGGTGATGTAACCTCTCTATAAAACACAAATTACATTGATCACTTTTCTGGATGATACAGTATGCTCTTAGACTGGTTGTGCTGAGTGATAATTATATTTCAGTACATATGACTTAAGTATGAAATAAAGAGAACCGACAGTACTATCATTAAAATATGACAGATTGAACTTTATTGTCTGCAAACAAATAAATATGAAGGCTGGTATTTCTTTACAAATAGCTTAATATGTACATTAAATACTATTTTCACATATTCAGTCATTTCCTCTCATTGCATCTGCACTCATTCATCTCAGCTTTAGCTGTACCGTATTCAATCCATTTCATGTGCATTACATCTTTTGATGTCTCTTGCAAGCTCAAGGGGTTAGAGACACTTTGAAACTGGCTGTTTCTCTCTCGCTCGCTTCCCAGTCCACCCCAGTGAGCCTCTCTCTTGCTGTCTCTCCATAGCCTCAATTAAAATAGCTTGGTTACTGGCAAGCATCAGTCCTTGACAATCACAGAATTCCATGGTTTGGCTCCCCCTCTCCTCACCCCTGCTCCCCTAGCCCCTAACCCAGCTTGCGTGATCAAGTCTCATTGGGTGATGGGTGGATGAAAAAAGATTGTGTGTACGTGTGTGTGCAAGCATAAACACGTCTGCATGTGCACAACCATCATTCCCTTAGGAGCTGAGCAGCATCTAGAGCCCAGTGCATTCCACTGTCCACAGCTGAGCGATGGGACAGAGGGGCTTCAAGAGGCTCCAAGGGGTTACAGTGCAATCTTCAGGGGAACATGCTGAAATGGGGCTCTGTCACATACACTCCGACTCCCTCCCCTGGACCCCTCCGCGCCAGGCAGTGTTTTTTGTACTGTCATATTCAGCACTAAAAGCCATTAAATCCAACCTGAAGGAATCCTATGACTATAATCTTCTCTCATAGTGGATTCTCATTTCCTTTGCCGAGTCTCTGCTTTTGCCTTGGGGAGTGTTCTCAGAATGTTTCGATTTGAATGGCTCCATTTATCTGTTAAATCTCTGAATGTCTGCCTGCCTTTGAGGTGCTCAGTTCACAGTGCCGTGGTTGTTCTCCTTCATTTTTGCATCATTTGAAGTCTCATTGTGCACTCCTCATACTCAAAGTGTCATACGTATGACAATATTTTTAAAAGGAGTCTGAAAACAAGCCCGGCTTTCGTTGTCACGAGTGTCATCTCACCCGAGACCGTGTCATACATAATGCTTCTGCCTTGGGTGTCCCTTATGGGCGCTCTTACTGTGTTTTCCATTGTGGTGTGCATGTTTCTTATGGTGGGCCCTGGGGGAATGTGAGGTCCTCCTACCTCCTATGCAGTTCAGATAAGTGGGAAGCAGGTCAGTCTCTCCAGGCCCCCAGTTCACCTCAGTCCCTACATCCAGGTAGCTCTCACAGGGCTCGGGGTAGCCTCTATCCTCACCCTCCAAGGGAGAATGAATGTGCCCCCTCTCTTGGTACAATGGTGCCATCTCCATTTGGAATGCCGAAGCCTCTGGCCGGGCCGGTACCCGCCCTGCCCGACGTATGTCTGGCTGGTACTGCGTATAGTAGCGTTTCTCCAGCCGGTGGGAGATGGCAAGCTTGAGGAGGTGGAGGAGCTCGATGAAGTTGAGGAGCAAGGAGAGTGCAGCAATAACCTGGGTGTAGATGGTGAAGATGGTCTTCTCCGTGGGTCGAGAGACAAAGCAGTCCACCGTATGAGGACAGGGGTACGCAACACACTCAAACCTTGGTGCAATGAAGAAGCCATCGTAGAGGAACCACAGCCCTAAGATGAAGCCGACTTCCAGGAGGACTTTCAGCAAGATGCTTAAAGCGTATGCGCACAGCAGCCTGCCTTTCAGTTTAGGAGCCTCAGGCAGAACTTTCCCAGCTTTTTGATTTTTCCCCTTATCCTCTTCCACCACCTTCTCCACTAAATTCTCTTTCTTCACCTCATTATTGTCGCTATCTGTTACAGTGTCCCCTCTCTTATTTCCACCCCCTTCCTGCGCCTGCCTCTTGTCCGCTTCCTCCTCTTTTCTCTTCTCCTTTGCAGCCCTTATGGCCACATATCCGAAGTAGAAGATAGTCGGCGTGGAGACGAAGATGACTTGGAGGACAAAGTAGCGGAAGTGGGAGATGGGGAAGGCTTTGTCATAGCAGACGGCGGTGCAGCCGGGCTGTCGTGTGTTGCATTCGAAGCTGGCTTGCTCGTCGTCCCAGGCGGACTCGGCGGCGGTGCCCAACACCAGCATGCGAAACAGGAAGAGAACGGTGAGCCAGACCCGGCCCACACCTGTCGAATACTCCTGGCCCTCCTCCAGCAGGTGCTCCAGGAAGGTCCAGTCAGCTCTGGACATCCTCTGCACCTGAGAGGGAGCAGTGGTAGATGAGGGCGATGGATGGAATGGGAAAGAAATGAGGAGAGAATGACAGGAAGTTTTAGGAACAATGGGCGGCTGACACACACAACAGTAAATCACTGCTATTTGGGCAGACAGACAAAGAAGGCCTACAACATTTAGTTTTTAGGCTCTTAGCTGACCTCATCTAGACCTGAACACAAATTTGAACCATAGAACCTTCTGTTTAGGAAAGAGTTTACCTATTTATGCTGACACAAATCTTAATGCGCTAAATAGCATACAACACAGTGAATGGTATCAAATTAATGTGGATTATATGTGGAAATGTCTTGTAAGGAAAAACAAACTTAGATCAATGCTTTTTAGAAAATATATGATTTTCTCTCATATTGGTGGTTATTTGCATTATGATGCTCACCAGTAAGAGGTCATAGTTTATCATCTTTTTATTTACCACAGTTGCAACTAATGCGTATAAGTACTTTTTTTTAAGTTCTTCTTTTTTACCTAAGTTTCCCCTAACCTCCTCAGTATAATGTTTTTATTGTTTGTTTGTTTTTTGCTAGAGAACGTGATTCTGGCTTTGCATACAACCCCCTATTAGTTCTTCCATGAGCTCACACCACTGTTAGGGTGGGCTCCAACTCCACATCAACAAGATCTGAAAAACAAGTTCTCCAATACACTACAATGAGCTACAAGTGAAAACACATGGTACTAAAAACAAGCTTTTGTCATTAATGGCAATAATGTTGGGTCATTTTACAGTAAACTCAGATTGGGTGAGACCAGCAAGTGGCTCTCAAACTCCAACTTTCAGATTTTATGTTATGTATTATTACAAATTATTGAAACAAATTCTGTATTCGTTATTGTGTTACTCTGATTTAATTCACTGGGCAAACAAAGCAGACCGGAATCACAAAATTTTAATGAATTCCTCAAAAAAAAAAAAAAGTCATGATGGGATTTTTTTTATTTTTATTGTATTTATTTATTGTATTTATTCATTTATGTATTGTACTTTGGGGTTGGATGATTAATAGCATAATGTTTCTTGTGGCCCCTGACCTTGAGGTCACTACGTGACATTTGCCATGCCGTAATGATACATAAACACACACACACACACACACACACACACACACACATCTGCATAAACATCCTGTGTGAGGGCTTAAGTTGTAACCCTTGTCTGTAAGTCTTGTCGCTTTGTTTAAGCTATTTATGTTTGTCTGTTATGTTTTCTCCTCTGACAAAATAAATAAAAAATGAAAAAAAATCCTTCACGCACTCTGTCACTCACAATACAACAAACTCCTCTGACAGGAGGATAAGACAATGGAAAGTTTCATCCATTCTGACCCGCACAAAAATTATGTGATCAGAGGCAATTGGTCCTGTATCCTACGGAAACCGAGAACGGCTGTGCCTGCAATAATTTTTTTACTGCTATTATCTCGAGATCAGGAGTTGATTTATCTCGTTAGGCCTGTGTACAGATAACAGAGCTCATTTTCTTGTGATAACAAGTTGATTTATCTCATTATCTCGAGAGAACAAAGCTCGTTTTCTCATGGTACTTTCTTGCCCTGAAAGCCGCCTGGAATTAAGGCAGCATTTCCTAACCCTCACCCTGACCATAACACAGTCCGGGAGGCAGCTGCCTCCTCTGCTGAATCCTCCCAACGGTCATGACAGAGACCTGGAGCCTGAAATCAATTGTGATCAGAACTTGGTCATCTCTCGAGAAATCTGTTTTATTTTCTCGAGATAACGAGATAAAATAACCCGTTATCTCAAGAAAGCGAGCTTTGTCATCTCGAGATTATGAGACACATTAACTCGTGATCTCGAGATGATGACATTGAAAAATATTAGCAAGCACGACCGTTCTCGGCTTCCGTACTGTATACTGTCTTGTGCGTTATTCTATTTGAGGTTTCCACTATTCATGTTCGTACCACTATGAAAAACTAAAATGACACTGACAATCAGTTCTATAAAAATATAATTGAGTTAATCCTATGATCAGCCGCAGAAATGATACTACATGAATAACAAAATTTAAAGCATACTGCAACAACTATATTGATCAAATCATTACAGAAAACTCCTTCTTAAAGTCATTAGAGCGTCACTATTAAGTATGTCGCCTCTAATAAGTCATTAAGATATAAAAATATCAGTTTAACAAATTCACCAAGGAAAGAAATCTACCGCGAATTAAGTACAATAAAGTCACTATAAACTCGCTAGAGACACAGTATAATAACATACAATACCTTATGTATTGTGATGCCATAAAAAATGAAAAAGAAAGTATGAAATCACATATAAACTACTGAGTACTAAACTCCATGCAAGGCATATTGTATTAGGGTTATTACTCAGAGACAATCCAATTCAAAACTGTAATTATGTTTACCTGTCTCTGTCAAGTGGGGTTTGTCTCCTTGACTTGGCCTCAGCACTCTGTAGTCACCGCCGTGCAGTGGTGGTCTGAGTCCAGTTGTGTTTGCCTTCTCAAAGAAACCTTGTAATCGGAAAAAGTGGGAAGAACTTTCCCATGCCTTTTATTATTAGCCCTCCCTCAGGAACTTAGTCCAGGAAAAGGGATGGATGAACTCAAAATAGTTCTCGTTCATTGCACTCCTATAGGCTACTTCCAGGTTTTTAACTTTGTTTAAAGACCACCAATTTGCGTCAACTGCAAGGAAACGGCGCATACCTTTGGTTAAAAAACAGCTGATACAATCTTATTTTAAGAGTTATGGGGAGAAGTCTTGGAAAGAAATCCGTGTGTAATTGGGCAATCCAGATTACACTGCAAAAATATCAGTCTTAATCCACAGGAGAGCCTTTTGACAACTGGTTGAGACTAGTTCAATAGTTTCAGTTGCACTTTCACTTCTTAGAGGCTAGTCCATCTTGAAAATAATTTGGATCGTTCCACAGCCGATTTAACGCCATTCGATTCTAGAAAAAACGATCTGATTTGCTGGAGCATTAGATAAAGTCCGTGGACAGATTTTGCTTAGAAAATTGGGATATATACATATACGCCTATTCCTCAGAACATTTTTCTATTGCTTTTTTTACACTGCCCTCGGTGTCAATACATTTGGGTTTCATTTTTTATTTCAAGCAGCCAATACTTCAGCACTAGCAAATTACTATGACTATCTCATCTGACCCCAAGCAAGTTGCTGTAATTTTCCATTATGCCACGCAATGGCGCCAGTCACCTAATTTCCAAGAAGCACATGACGCACCGATTAGCCACCATTATCTGGGATGTGAATCACATTGTTTGTGTTCCAACGTCAATTTGTTGCCCTACTTGGTTTTTATATCCCATGCATAATTTCAGCATAAGGTCAAAGTCATAGGCTACAGCTGCTGAGACAACATCACATTTAACATTTAGGGTAATCAGTTTGCAAAATCATCTTCCATTATAACATTTTAACACTGCCTATAACACTTTTATTTTATTTTATTTTATTTTAAACAACAGAAGCATGTTGTTTACATGTATTCAGGTCAAATTTAGGTCAAAAGAGGGGGAGAGAGAGAGAGAGAGAGAGAGAGAGACTGCACATTTACTGGCATGGCAAAGTAGTAGTAAAAGTAATTCTTTAATGGGAAGAGTTCTGCCTGTTGGGATATTGTAGTATAACTTACTTGGCTGTGTTTCATGTTATGTTTGCTGCTTGTGACCAGGGGTTAAAGTGGGCCGGAGCCCTCCGGAGCTGAGCTCCGCCACCTCAGAGCTGAGCTCCGCCACTCCGGAGCCGAGCTCCGCCTCCTTAGTCAAATAAATACATAATTCAATTCAAACTGGCAGTTGCACCGCGGACTACAGATCATTTTCGCATGCACAGTCTGCAAGGCTCTCTCATAAGCACCGAGATGCTCAGCAAATCAGAGCGCAACATCACCCTCTGCTGGCCCCGCCTTCTTTAACACGCAGCATCTACCGTGTCAGTCGCACCACAGTGTTATTGTTTGAATGAGAGCATGTCCGCGGGAGCTTGAAACGGCTTTTAAGCCAAAGTAAGTGGATTAAGTTAAATTTACATTGATGGAAAAGTTCTGTATTATTCAATAATTCAAACAGGCCAATAAGAAGAATTTAAATTTATATATATAATAATTATTTTTATTTTATTTATTTTTATTATATTATTATAAATAT
>OMKZ01015681.1:0-14720 GCA_900302535.1 Neoniphon sammara | reverse complement strand
AAGCCCTCTGAAGCCCTGTATGACTGCACACTAAATGGACAAGGGGCGCACACACACACACACACACACACACACACACACACACACACACACACACACACACACACACACACACAAACACACACACACAGACTCAATGATTTCTCTTTCAGTGAAAGAAGGACATGAGTAGAAAGAAACAGAAAGCAGCAGGAGGAAGAAAATGAAACAAAATAAAGGAGGAAGAGGAGAAGTTGAGGACGATGATCTTGAAGAAGTACAGAGGCAAGGATCAAGACGTCCTCTTGTGTGCTAATAATTTACACTCTTGGTCAGCCCAACACCACTATAAACAAGCAAACTCTACTGACAAGGGGGATAACACATCAGTCACAGCCTCAGAAATCTTTGATGGGATGAGGACAGCTGATAATGTAATTGTGAGTTTTGATGATGTCATAACTGCAATGATTTTGGAAGCAAAGTCTTCAAGTTTATATCCCAAATGACCACAAACAATGGCAGTGTGGCCTTCTTAACAGTGTCAGTGTGAGGAATATTTAAAAAACTCTGGGTCATTTTTGATAGAAAAATGCATTGATTGAAAACATCGGATGCTTGAGCTGCCCAATGACCCCCATAATCACCTCAATAAAGTAAATACAACTCGTTACACTAATGAGGTCATTGATGGGCATTAATTAAGCATTTCCATGTCAACGTACTTGTCTTCTCATGGGACATGAGCAGTGTTATTATGACCTCTGTAACCTTAAAACAATAACAACATAACTTCCACCAGCTCCTCCTGGGGAGTCTCAAGAAGGCATTCCCAGGCCAGCCAAGAGATATTATCCCTGGAGCACGTGCCTCGAGGCTTCTTCCTGGTCAGACGTGCCGAGTTCACCTCCAAAGAGACACAACCAGGGGGCATTCTTATCAGATACCCGAACCACCTCAGCATTCTCCTTGCAGAGGAGCGACGGGTCTGAAGTCCTCCCATCTCGGAGCTTCTCGCACTTTATCATGAAACGTGAGACCTGCAACTGTCAGAGAAACTTCTTTTTTTGCCTCTTGATCCATGATCTCATTCTTTGGTGAAAAACCCAAAGCTTGTGACCACAGGTGAGGGCTGGGACAAAGACCAGCCAGAAAACCTTTCAGCTCAGCTTCCCATTCACCACTGTGATCCAATGTGGGGCCTACATTACTGCAACTGCTGTACCCGTTTGCTGGTCAATTTCACAGTCCTTCCCCTCATTTGTGTATAAGACCCTAAGATACTTAATCTAGGACAGGCCATCTTTTTCTAGGAGAAAACCGTAGTTTTTGACTTGGAGATTCTCATCCTGACTGCTTCACACTCAGCAGCGAACCATTCCAGAAAACGCTGGAGATCACAACCTGATAAAGACAGGACAAAATTTTCCACCAGGGATGTTGTCCTAGTACCCCAAAACTGGATATCGTAGAGACGTTGGCTATGGCTTGATGTCCTATCCATGAAAAATCACAAACAAAAGAGGACACAAGGTAAACCCTTGTTGGATTCCAACATACTGTACATCTTAAACAAGGCTGACTTCACACCATACAGGCCTGGCCTTCATCACAACCATTTTTTTTTTGTTTTTTTTTACCATTAAGTATCTGCACTTAAAAGTCATTAATGCATTCTTCATTGCTCTTCTGGTACCTCTCTCAGCAGTAATTTCTTAGTGGCACAGCTTTCACAGAGAATACAATATTTTCTAGCATAAGGAATCAACAGTAACCTCACGATTCCTTTTGACCTGATTCTTGGGATCACAGTTGTTGGTGCATCGCAATTTTGGATTAGAAATAATTGTTTCAGTTAATGCGCTTCAAATTTTTAATCATAATTTTTCCACCACTTGACTGGAGCACATTATAAAATAAGACTAAGAATATAAATATGACTTGTGTAAGATACTCCCAATTTAAAAGAGAGGGGAGTAGAAAATAAGAAAAATGAGGTCGCAAAAAACACTGTGTTGCATTTTAATAACATATTTTTGTTTGATATTTTTGGGTCTCAAAGTAATTCCATACATTCTTGCTAAAGTTGTGCCATTTAAAATTTTTCTGTTTATATTGTGGCGCAACACATAGTATATATACATGTAACACAATATATAGTAATGACAGTAGGCTCCATCAATACATGTTGCTATTAACAGCTATTGAATTTATAAGTTCATAGAAATGTGTGCTCTTCCAAACCACAAGTAGCTGTCATTTCTAGAAATGTTGACTTTGAGGAGCTTATCAGAGAAGAAGGTAATCAATGAATCAATGAATCAAGTTAATTGCATCTATGTATCTATTGTCAAACGATGTAACTATGTATCGATTGTCAAATTAATTGTGTTACCTTGGTTTAACTGTTACTTTAAGCAAATAACATCTTGATCAAGATGTGTGGTATCCTCTCTATGTTAGTGCTTGAGTTTCTGAAATTTAAAACCACATTTCCCATAAACCCTGTCATTTCTAGTTGCAGAGAGGATTTTGCTGCCTGCTCCCCCTCCCCCTCCTTGGTGTTGATGAAGAGGATACACGTGTTGAAAATGTTTTTTCCATCAGCCTTCCAGTCCCTCAGTTCAGCTCAAAGGTACAGAAAAATCTCAGACACAAAAGACAGAAATACAGAACAAACAACAGCATGAGCAAAACAATCACTTAAGTGCAGAGTTAAATGTGCAAGTCTCTACCATCTGCCAATGCAAGAAACTCAGAAAGTTTCAGCTTTGTTTATGCTAAAAAAAAAAACAGCACTCTCTTCCTGTTTTCTGCCATAAAGCGATACAGTTAATTTCCTGCCAAATTCAAACCAATAGCACACAATCTAAAATGCAGTATAGAGGCAAGTAGAGGCTGCCAATCGTTCTCCATAATGGTTTGGAGCATTTATACTAATGTTTCAAAATTAGCGTGGCAATGATTTCTTGATGTTTCAAATACTACACGCAGCACATTTAAATGTTGGCATGAATTGGTCCATCCTCCTCTATACTTAATGATCCATTTGGATACTGTGAAACTCACTCATCTAAAACTGTTGAAACTCCCCAACCTGCCCACGGCTTGCACATACACACATTCACACATACACAGCCTGACAGGACAAAAGGCTCTGTCATCCCCTGGTAGAGAAACAAAGTGGGGGTAGAGACAGTTGAGTCAAGATGAAAATATGAATAAATAATATGCCTAAATAATCTCCTCAAACAGAGGGTGACTCATGCGTGAAGGATTTGGTCCCTTCTGTTCTTAGAGTGTGTTTAGCTCCATTTATCGCTTGTGTGTTTTACAGCATCTATGCGTGTGTTTCAATGTGTGTGTGTGTGTGTGCGTGTGTGTGTGTGCGCGTGAGTGCCTGTGCACATGTATCCATATGCCTCCACCTGTTCCAAGGTCCCTGTGGATCACAGGGCAATAAATATGAAGTAGCAAAAAGGTCACACTGCAAAAAAATGCCCATATCATTTTTCAAAATGTCCTGTGCAAGTAATTTTTTATGTTCTAGTTGGTCTGAAGATCCAAGGTAACAGCTATTTCTGAGAAAAAAATGGCTAATGAAAGCCGTGGGAACACTGCTCTCACTAAAGCAATCCTGAAATGTCAAGGGAGAATGGAGGCAAGAGTTGTGAGAGCATATGTTTCCCTATAACTGAGATACAGAATAAACACAGGATCTGCCTGGAGGTTTATACCAGAGGACAAATGGAGACTTATACACAGAGTATTAAGCTTATATGATTGATTGGCATGTCATATCCTGTTAAACATCGCCATCTAGTGTTGCAGTATGAGAATGCAGTGGTACAGGCAGAGCACTAAAACAAATGTGATGAGGGGTGCATCAGACTGTATCCAGCTGTCCATTTATCAATCTGTCCATCAAACAGGGTATCTCAGACACCAGTGGGCTGATTTTAGAGCTTGGAGGGATGATGCATCTTGGTAAAAATGTTGGGTCAGCTCTTGGTAGATTGTCAGTTGAAAGAACATACCTGTGAAATACAACCCTCAGTACTGATTTAGGAATATCTAATTTAAAAGCATACATCTAGGGTGTCTGGCTTGTTGTGAAACTTCTCTGCTGGTCAAATCAGAGACTGCACAGGTGTGTCAACCAAAACCTGAACAGAAAGATTTCATAATTTATTGCACACCACATTTAAGGTAGTTTTTACAACATGAGTCAGACATGGTTCACTTCAGGAGTTCTCTCCAAAAACTACATCTGGGGACATTTATGAGTGGCTATGGATGCTGTGGTGATGGTATGATGCTATGGATGAAGTGCAGTTGATCCACAGTACAAGCAAATGTATCTTGGGTAACGGACAACAAAAGACACTATTTAGCTAGCTACCTCAGTTTCAGAATGGATGTTCTGTTTGAAAATAATAGTTACTTACAAGTTTTAAGTTCTGCCCATATTTGGAACATCTCACACTTCCTCCAAGTGGCAAATGTTGTCTACAATACTGCTATTAAATGCAACATTTATCAGAAAGCAAAGAAAAACTGTTGTTGAAAGCCTTGTGATGCCAGTAGGAATGGGGTTTAGGTCTTGAAATAAGTTGAATGTTGAGTTTATTTCTTTCACACGCAAACAAAAAACTTATTTGGCTCTCCAGTGCAGCTGCTTTTCCGGGTCATTAAGTAGCACATTAGTTGTAATTCATCCAGCCATAACTCGCAGTGTCTACAATCACATCTGTATTCCAGAATGAGTCCATATGTAGCCCAGGCCATATTTCCTCTACACACACATCTTTTTTAATGGCGTATCCACAATGAACCGCTTTGAACTACTGTGCCATGCCAACAAGCTTCAAGCATTACTCTGTCATATTACTACAATAATTAAAATCAGCCATCCCATACACAGCAGCTTCTGGCTTGACTAAACAGAAACTCTATCACTGACGTCTTCCCATGTCAGCCCAGTTTAAACCTAATGATGTAGTGCTACTTTCATCGCCAAGTGAATCTTCTTGGACTGCACACTCACACCACTCTTCATCACTCCAGTAAATTAAAGAGTGACACCTAATTCTGGAAGTTAGGCACATTGGTCACATATAAGAGGAGAGGATTGAACCCAATACCATCTCGGTATATCTGGTAGATAGGCTGATCCAATGCGCATGCTATGTTGCAGTGTACAGCCTATTATTTTAAGGAATTGCAAGAAACTAGCATTATCATAAAAGTGAGAAAATGAGACCCTGCAACAGCTCTGAGGCTAGATGGTTAGTTAATTTTACTGGCACCTATATACACTTGTCAGACTTGTTTAGTTCATCAGCAAAATACTAAAAGACAAATTGAGCAAAATAAGCAAAAAAAAGTGGTTTTGTTTATACAGGAAGTTAGCCTAGCTTTAGCCTAGCTAGCTTTTGTGCTGATTACTAACAGACTTCACTGATGAAGAAGACTTATAATTGTTATTTTGTTTGTTTGTTTGTTTTTATAAGTAACTTTAGATTACTGAAAGGCCTGTCGTCATACTAGGCTGCCTTTACACAATGCAGCTTTGGTGCAATTAGTTGCAGGTTGCAAATGAAATTTTGCTGCTGTCTCCAAATGATAATGCAAACCCAGTTCTTCTTTGTCAATGGATTATTCTTCTGTGGAACTCAAAGCTGCATGAAAAAATTAAACTTGCACCTTGTAAAGTGAGCCTTAGGCTAACACTATACACCCTCTTTATGCTTAAAGGACCATACCGGCCCTGTTTTAACCTCCTGTCAACAGTTGTGATCCTATCTGTCTGTTACAAATATCAGTTGCATAAGCGTGTACAGAATATACTTTGGTAGCTCAAGTCAAGGCTTACTTACCCCAATTCAGTTTCATTCATCTTCATAAAATGTGAAAAAACTGCTCTGTGAAATGTGAACCTTGCTGGACATTGCTGGAAAGCAAACATTACTTCCAGGCTCACTTGAGCTTTGTTGTGATTGACAGCTCAGAAGGCGGAACCCAGGTATAGTGGAAGTTAACGACTGGCTGGAGGTTGCACCATGGAACAAAGAAACATGTTCCTTACACATAAAACAAAGAGAGTGCTCGCTATTCAGCCCATCATACACAAGTGGATCCCAAAGCCTCTTCCAGCTTTGAACATGGAACACGTGGTATTAATGCGGCAGTTTTAAGAGATGGAATTTTACAGAATGTCCTAAATATTGATTAGATGGAACTACCTATGTGTAGCAACTTCTAAGTTTCATGGAGTGGTTGTCACGTTTTTGAACAGGGAATGGCAGTGAATTGAGACTAGTTAGCCTTGACTTCTAAGCACATTCTGCACACACAACCATATCTATGACAGACAGATACGATCACGACTGTTGACAAGAATTCAAAACAGGACTGGCATTTCTTTAAGGGTCAGCATGACCACTGAACAGAGCAATCGACCAGACACACAGAGATAATTTTTGCACCAGTTTTCTTGTCACATAGCATATAGGCCCTTTGGGTAAAATGATCACTGGGCCAAACTTCCGAGAAGTTGGTGTAGTCTGTTAAGACACCAACTTTTCTTTATCTACACAAATTGTATCTCTCATCACCCAATTTTCCAGACCTGTCCAGTCCCCTTTCTTCTGTTTGCCATTGATGGATGTTGTCCCCTGATCACCCTCACTGCATCAGCGCAGGACATCTTGTTCTCTGCCCTTATCTTCTGCGCCTTAGTATCACTTTACATCTCCTGTACGCTACACTGTGACCTCCCCACTTTGGTCCAACCAGATAACCGTGATCCTGTCTAACCCTCTGGCGGTTGTAGCTTCTTGTTGTCTTTCATGCGTACGCTCTTATGACAAGTCACATAACCCAAATAAGCCCTCTTGGGCAGCATCTCAACATCAGCTTCAAAAAACAGTTTCACTTTCCTTTTTCCTCTTTCCCTATTTTGTCGCAAGTATCTGAACACTCACTATCTCCCTACTTTTATATTTTCTGCTCACTCTGTTGTGTCAGTGCTCATTGGAACTGTGAAGATTTCTCTCTCTCTTCTCTTTTTCTTGGTTTGCATCGGCAAAACAGCTGCAACCCTGCGCCCTTATTTTGAGAGTCATTTTATTTTTTTCATGTGGTGCCATATCAACATAGCCCAGCAACAAATTTCCATTCCTCATCACTTTAGCAAACAGTGTGTCCCCAAATAAACTCTTTAAAGAGGCTGTTAGTGTCTAGGGATTAGTTTTACCAGCAGCATCCTCTACTTTAAACCTCAAAGTGACACTGCAGTTTCCCAGACCTGCTCGGCATTTATTTTGCTCCACTCTTGCTGTTATGTCTGATTTGTCAACCTCGCTGTTTGCCAATTTATTTAATATGCCTTGCTTTTTTCCCTATCTTGCTGCTTTTATCCTTTATTTTTTCGTGCTAAATTCCAGATTACTATCCATATCTTCACATTGTATATTTTTTAAAAGTCTGCTTCATCTGCCACATTTAGTTTTATCATCAAAGTATTAGTCTCTCTCTCTCTCTCTGCTGTTCAGCTTTCCTATTTGCGATAAGGTCAGTACTTCTGTGCTCTATCATCTCCTGATATCTGTTTTAACAACATCAGTGTTTTAGCTCACTGATTTTCTTCTTCGGATGCTGAAACTGCTCATCGGCATCTTCACCCACTTTAACTGCTATCCTTAAAAACAGTCTCTCACTGGCGTTCAGTCTCACTTTCCATGGCCTACTTCTTTAAAGAGAACAACAGTCACAGACTGAATCCGTGATGTTTGATTTGAACTTGAGAGTGACCCAAAACATGTAAAACACAAAACTGCTAAACATTAGTTAGGAGGAATAAGGACAACATAATGCTTCAAAATCCAGGATCCTCTCCATCTTGCCAGCATTGCCTGCTGGTGTGTGTGCTCCTTTTTGGTGCCTGAACATTTAGGGGATTTTTCCATGCTTGGTCTGCTTTAGCCTTTTGACCATCTGCACACAAAGGGCTCACAGAGGTCTAGATGGCGCCAGGACTGACCGGAGCAGAAAGCTAAACTGAGGTTATGGAGAAAATCCAGGGATGTTTGACTGGCAATTTACAGCCTGAGCGCCTTCAAGGATGGAAATTTTCCACCCTAGGAGAATTGAAGTCTGAAGGCTGCAGCTGGCTGTGCATGTTGGGTGTTTGGGGGGCTTTTCGGCTCTCCCCGTCGGTCAGGGGGAACAGATGTGGTGAACACAGCAACGCAGAGTTACTTAGACAAATTTGCTTACCAATGCTTTCACACACTCATGAAACAATAAAGCACGTTTGTACGCACCACCGTCATCCATATGTCCCCATTTGGTCCAGTGCTCCATGTTAACTCTAGCATAATTGTGTTGAGCAGGGATTCACCATATGTTCCCACAACCCAGTGTTGCCAAGGTCATGTGTTCCCTCTAATATTTTCAAACTGAAAACAGCTCCTGTTCCCTCAAGCACATGTACATTCAACATAAATCTACCCATCCCATCCATTCATTTTCTATACCCGCTTATACCTGATCAAGGTTGTGGGCAGCCTATTCCATAATGCACTGGGCAGAAAACCCAAAGAAAAATGTATTATCAGATAGTATGTGTTCAGTAAATACTGTCTGGAATGATGTTAATGGTCAAGCTGCTTCCATAGGTACTGATTCAGAAATACTTCTTATTAACATCAACAAAGTTAGCATTAGCATTGGCATTAGACATATACATAACATTAAACATTAGCACTATATTCAAACTTGTTCCCTCAGTATAGAAACAGAATAATGACCAAAATCCAGTCCATGTCTCTTGGTATAGTCATAAAAATGCATAATCTGATAGTATGTTTAGTAAACAATATCTGAAATGGTGTTTGAAGATAGTAAAGGTTACAATGAGGGAACATAAGGCCGGAGAACAAAGGATTTTGGGAACATAGAGACCCGATTAGCTGACTGTACTTAAGTTAGCAAAGGATTTCAGAAGAAGTGAGTTTTACTTTGATGATACTTTGGATGAAGTGTTCCTATGTTCATGCATACAAGTTTTCAAAGTAGTAAAGCAAATCAACAGAGATACAAAGTAAATAGATAAATGTCATCTCTCTCTAAGTTGCTGAACTGGCTAACCCCAATGTTTTGATCTTTCTTCTCTGAAGTTGGAGTAAATTGCCTTATTATGATCGCTTTTCCTCCACTTATCTGTCTCTATTAAAGGACACACACACACACACAGACACACACATGCACACACTTATAAATACTCAAATACTGCTCACTCAAACACAGACCTACATATAAAAGACAGACACTCACAAACACACTGCACAGTACACACACCTGGACACAGGTGATACACTGAGACACCAAGTGTCACCTGTATGTATGATGCATACCGTTCAGACATACATGCACGACATGCACACAATATAAATGCATAGACAAAAACACACAAACAGTAGATAGAGCAAGAAAAAACACCAACACAAAAGAAGCAAAGCAAACACGCTGTCAGGAATAAAAAAGTTGTATTTTTTTAATTGACAGGGAACATCCTCCAGGACAATGGTTGATCATCACACAATAATCAGCAACGATACAATGTAGAAAGTCCTACTGTATGTCGAGCCTTTAAACGCCTCCCGTCCCCTCCCTTCTCCCTCTGTTTTGGGGGGTAACGGAGGGGGGGTATTATTGCAGACAAGTCGGCTCTCCTCTGACAGACAGAACACACCTCCTCCCCTCCTTATAAGGCTTGGGGGGGCGGGAATGCCTGGGCCAATCACTGAAGGGTTAAAAAAAACCAAAATAATAAAAAATAAAATAAAATAAAAAAACACAAGGCTTCTGATTCGTCAAAGTCTAGTTCCATCACAGTTTGAACTTCCTGGAGTCTGGTGTTACAGCAACACCGGCATCAGTCCGCGATCAGCTTTACTGCGAGGCCTGACCAGCTCAATGTCAACTCCCATAATGCAACATCGCTTATCATAACTGTCCTGATCCGTCCCTTACAAAGCATGAGGGCTGAGGCTACTCCCAAATAAAATATACATCAGTTAATTAAGTTTCACCTTCACCAGAGAGTTCTACAATGTTTCAGGAGGAAAAGTCAGCATGGAAAAAAATGGCTGACCTGAACATTAAATAACATTGGTTCTAAGCAAAATAGAGCCAACTACTTTTTTTTTTCTTTCTCCCTATAAAACTGTTTTAAGAGGAGCGCTGTCCTCACACAGTAACACACCACCCAGTATTGCATTGGACAATAAAGAATAGGGTCATTTAATCAGTATTTATATCAGATACCAATCAATCTGAGCCCAGTGCAATTAGGTAGTCAATCTACAAATGGAAACGTCTGAAAATGCAAATATCAAAAAATCTCCAAAACATCCAGATGATTCTCTTCCAAAAGATTTCTTTTTTTTTTTTCATCAGAACATGCAATAGTCAAAATTGTTTCCTCAAAAAAACAGGAGGACTTAAATACTGAGATTTTAAGATCTGTGAGTCATAAGAACTATTATGCTTTCACTCTACCAAATTGATTAATATGGCGATATGCTGTAGATCAGGGTTGTCTGCACTAAGTCAAATAAGAATGAGACAGAGGCGATATTCTGATTACTCAAAACCCCCCGTTAATCACACTCTGTGCAGGAAGAGGACATGAAACAGAGCAATAACAGTAACGGCATGTTCAAGCACAGAAAGAAATCAAAGAAAACAACAGGGATGGCCAAATATGCCGTGCTCAGAAGGGAGCAAAACGCTGAAACATTTCAGAATGCAACATCAGATATGTGAACTCTGCAAGACTGGAAGAAGAGTGCTCTGAAAAGCAGTGTTTTAATTCAGCGGATCACCATGTGAACAAGGTTCGGCTGCACTGCATCGCCATTTTCATCTCATTTTGTCTTCTAGAGCATTTCATCCAGTTTTTGCGAGATACAAAACCGTTTCCACCTGATTTAGTCTTTTTCTGAGCATCTCCAGGCTCAGTTCCATCTGAATGCTCAACAAAAGCATATCACTGAACTTGGCTCTAATAATAATCAGGAGGCAGCACTTCAAGATTAAAAAGGTCAAAGGTCTTGACCTGCGGTAAAATCGGACTTTTCCTCCTAACATACAAGAGTGGTTCCATCAAACTGCTCCTTGGTGAGACTGAAAAAGGGTAAAAAAGGAGAAACAGGCAACGTCTCTCTAGCAATAAATAACATTATATAGATATTTTCTTATATATCTGTCTTCTATTGTACATGCATACTGCTTGGGAAAAGAAAGGCTGATGTGTGAGGGAATCGTCTTCATGTATCTGCACAACAGGTCTCCCCCTTTTCAACACAGACCTTATTATGTTACAGGTTTACCAAAGAGTACTATCATTTTTCCATTGCACAAGAATCCTGTTGTAGCCATACTGGGCCTACCGCTGTGGTACAGCATCAGCACACTTTGGTTTTCCCATCAGAGTGGAGAGCAGTTGTGCACGGCGCTTTGCTCGTCAGCAAAAATCAAGACGCCGTCCCAGCCAGCTGCCTTTGAAAGGGGGCCAGTGCTAAATAGCTTTACAAGCACGCTGCTAGTGTACTGTACCTGTGCCAAACCAGACTGTGCACAATGTACAATAGAGATGCACACTGCGCTGTGCCAAGGTGGGCATGGCTAGGCAAAATCAGCATTTAGCCTCTGGAAGCAAAACACGTGTCTTACTTCTTGCTGTACCGTAGGGGTTACATGATTACGTTTGCAGAGAGGTGCATGAATCAGGGCGTGTTCACACCTGTGGTTCGCTCGCTTTGGTCTGATTCAGGCGTGGACTTGCTACTTTGCTGCATTTTTCATCAGGCGAACCAGAATTTGTAGGCAAATGATACAGGTCATTTATCTAATGGACAGAAATTTTATGAGAGAAACTTGGTCAACAATACTGGAACAGTGGAGCAACGTAACAACATAGACATTGGTATTTTTCTCAATTAATCATGAAATGTTGTCATCAGTTCATATTTATAGAAAAGCCCTCACCTCACTGTTACTCCACTTTTGTCCCTGACCCATTGTGGCAGCGCTAGCGGCTTCGTTTGGCTAGCAGCTTCAGGTGTCAACAACCACAATGCACTATGTTTTGGTTCACTTAGGTCAGATTACATTCTCACTTATAACAAACAGTACCGTGGTTCAGTTGGAACCTGACCGAGTCACAGATTTTGAGACCATGGTTCGGTTATTTGGTTCACACCAGAATTCAGTAACAGAGTGAACACACCGTGGTTACGATTCCAAACAGGGTAGGTGTGAAAGGCCCTTCTGTCAATTACTGTGCGCTGTATAGGTAAGAAATGTGAGGGGCTCAGTGTTGGCTCTGAAGTTAAGGAAGATGGTCGGTATAAAGTGTCGTTAATGGTGAAAAGGGGTCTTTCTAAAATAGTGAGAGGAGTTGAGAATGGCTTATCGAGTACTCAGCAGAGATGCATGTCACTGTCCTGCTTGCAGTAATACCTTCACCAGGTGGGCCAGAGCTATAGAAAAATCTACAGTACCTAATACTGCTACCGGCCACCCCCATGCCAGTGTACCCACACGCAGCGGCAAGTACCTACAGTAGCATGAACACTACAGATAGAAATACTCTGAATCATCATATAAAAAATGGGTTTATATCATATATAGTAGTTCTACAGTATGTACGAACACAAGAATGTGGTTGTTATTTTATATAGTGTGGATGTTACTATATTTCCACATATCTTATAGATATTATTGCACTCTGGCTACACATATTTAGTTAGTTTGGTTGTCTTTAGATGTACAGAAACACTAAGTTGTCTCAGAGCTGATCCAGCTTGAAAACAGCTCTAAAAGGGAGGCTCAGTGATGGGATGTCACACGTTTTCCATGAGGACACTTTTGGATTTTGTAATTTTATTTTCTTAATGCCCAGCAGCCCAAAGAGAGATTTGGCTGTTTGCTAGGCCTTCTTTTTAAATCAGTATATCTGGTTACATAAAGAAATAAATAGTTTGAGACAACTTTTCCCTTTTTTTTTTCTTGAATGTTACCACTTTGCAAATTTGACCTTTTCTATTTTTAAAATACCTGCTGATTTGTAATGCTTTTATAATCAAAATTCAAAATTACATTTGAACTGTAGGAGAGACAGCACAGGCATGTGGCCAGTGGTCTCAACAGGTTTCCTTGACACATTTTACACATAATCCCATTGCAAACAATGTCCTGCTCCCAAGTTAATCTCCTCATGTTCAGCAGAGACTCCAGTGTGGGAAAAAAATATCTAAGAGTCAATTTCGCTTGCGTCACTGAGCCCACTTCTTAAGACTGTTATTGAGACACCAGATACATAAAAATCTGAGACAAAGCTACGAAAACATGTCACGCTCCTTACTCGTCCTCCTCATCCTCATCATAGAAAAATAAAACGCCACTCCTCTTCCTCAGCAAGCCTGTTGAGAGGAGGGTCGATCCCCTTCTCTGCTCTCGGTTTTGAAATTAAAAAAAAGAAGAAAAACATACATTCACAAGAGGACAACAGAGGAAAAACGAGCAACTTGAAATTCAAATTCATTGTGTGCAAAAAACATTATAGATCTCTATAAAAATATGTGCATATGGATAGAGCTATTTTTAATCTCACCAAATACAATATTTCCTTTATTTACACTGCATGGAGATACACAGATAAACGTACACTACAGCTCTGCCCTGCTCCCCCTCTCTTTTCTGTGCAGGCCTAAGAATAACATGACCGATGTCCATGATAATGGAGGTCTGACAACACTCGCACACACGGGAAAACACACACAGGCGCGCTCACACACGTACACACACACACTTCTGCTCTGATCAATGTGATCGAGGAGCAGAGGAAGGGCAAGCAGAGCTCCTGTAGAAAACCTGAAGTTGCATATCCCACAATTCCCCCCACGCTTTCACAAACCACTTCCTGTTAGGGTCAAAGGTCGTCAGCCAGACGCTGCTTCCTGATTGGCTCGCGTGTTTGGGGACAGAGTGTCAAAAATACTTTGGCTACGGAGTTAGGTGGCTTTAGTCCCGGTGTGCTGTTATAGTGTGAGTCCCAGACAC
The DNA here is from genome assembly GCA_900302535.1 of Neoniphon sammara. NCBI lineage: Eukaryota > Metazoa > Chordata > Actinopteri > Holocentriformes > Holocentridae > Neoniphon > Neoniphon sammara. The sequence goes on along the minus strand of OMKZ01015681.1, from coordinate 608 downwards.
ACCGTGTACAGTGGGAACAGTTTCACTGGTACAGCTGGACTGGATCTGCTGTCCGTCTACCTGGCTTTACAAATCCACTGTCCACAGATTGAGGACAGGACGCTACCAGAGTCTCTCTGGAAACAATAACCAATGTCTCTCTTCATTCTTCATTAAAAAACAATCTCTCCCAGCATCCCTCTGTTAAACTGCTCTTTCATTTCCTTCCATCACCAGTCTCTGTTGCGGTCAGGCCACATCCCCTCTGGACCAGGCTCAAGGCTCTCTGGCCAATGATTTCGCTTCCTGAAGACAATGCTCCACTTTCATTGGGCAGTCCTGCGGTTCTTTGCGCTGTATCCTGCTCCGCTTTCCAGTCTGTTGTCATAAGGGGAGGGGCAAGTGGCTGGCTCAGCGTCTGATAGGCCAGCTGACAGGCCACCCATGTATCTGGGGTCTGGTTGGTCGAAGGTGAACTGGGGGAGGGGCCTGTAGTCACTGGTGAGGGGCGGGTGCCTCGCAGCAGGGGAGAGGGTGTGTGCCTGTGGAAAAGGCATGGTGTTTGGATGAACAGGGGCGTGAGGCTGGATAAAGATGTTTGGGCTGATCGGGATGTGCGGGTGCACAGG
>OMKZ01015679.1:0-10038 GCA_900302535.1 Neoniphon sammara | reverse complement strand
TCTACCTCTCTACCTCTCTCTCTCTCTCTCTCTCTCTGTCTCTCTCTCTCTCCCCCTCTCTCTCTCTCTCTCTCTCTCTCTCTCTCTCTCTCTCTCTCTCTCCCTCTCTCTCTCTCTCTCTCTCTCTCTCTCTCTCTCTCTCTCTCTCTCTCTCTCTGTCTATCTATCTATCTATCTATCTATCTATCTCTCCCTCTCTTTCTCTCTCTCTCTCTCTCACACACACACACACACACACGCACACACACCTAATGTAAAATCACTTCCTGTTTTCTCTCTTACAAGGGCGTGTCCTTTGTGAGAGTGGAGTAAGCTCTGCTAGACGAGGTTACCATGGAGACTGTGCTGAGCAGTAATGAAATGATGAACTAGTCTGTTTCCAGGGAGCCGCCAGTATGTACCCACCCCCACCTAGCCATCCTTTCCAATATCTGATAGTGGGGAGCCTTGAGGAAATAGCATGGACACAATGGGAGACAGACAGATGGGGGAGAGAAAAAGAGAGAGGCCAGTGATGTACAAACGTAGTAACATTCAGCAGAAGAAATGCCAAAGAAGAAAAGGGTAAAGGAAGTGAGGAAGCGTCAGAAAGTGTGTAACATGAGAGAATTAGTATTAAAAAGGAAGTGGGCTATGTAGCAGCACAGACACAGGCACTGAGCATGAGGTGGTGAGAAAACAAGGAAATAGGAGCTGCTGAGGATGAGACGGGGAAAAAAGAGAGAAAAAAAACATTAAATACATGCCCAGTAGCTGACTGAGAACATCATGGGCTTACAATTGGTCACAGATAAAAGGAAGAATTTATCGACACCCCTCCCCTTCTCCTCCACTCCTCCACCCGTCCTCCATCCATGCTCCCTCTTAGTGGCATCAGGATGTTGTTGCAGTCATTAGATTAGCTTTGTCATGCTCAGAGCCACGGGTCCCATCCTTTCCCATCCGGCGAGGATACAAAGCCAGGGCATCCTAAGAGGGAAGTATCCAAAGCCTGCCTGCTCTTCCTGATAGCTTTGTTTACTGCCACAGCAAGAATCTGTTTGATTTATGCACAGGCAGAACCAGGACAACCAAGGCACTGTTTAACCCTTGCGGTGCCTCAGAGGGACGGATTTGTGCTGTCTTTAGTTCTCTCATGCCCTTTAGCTTGAAAGGGAGGTACGCAGGGGATAGACACAAACAAATACACCCAGAGAATACATCCCCCCATTCTGTGTACACCTGGGCAAAGGGATTATCAGTAACATGGGACCTTGGATTGAAAATTTGAAAAAGGTAGGTTATTTTTCACAAAGGAACTAATAATAAAAGGGCTTGGAGATAGTGATTAAATACAGTTCTATAAACCACTATAGTACACTTAAATACAGGGAAATGTATATTGTATATCAGGAGTTTTGCTTTTCTAAATGAGACACCTACTCTGACAAAGTGACAACACAACATTAAAACAAAGTACATCAAGTCTTTGGCTGAAAATACAATAAATGTAGAGATGCTCAGTGTTGTTGTTAGGCAAATGTTTTATTTATTTTTTCCCTTTCCTAAAATTGATAGCGTTTTGTAATTGAACAGTTGATTTTGTTTGTCCGCATAGCTTGTGATGGTTTCCTTGCGAAAATGTGATTAGATGATGCATTTATCTTAATGGTGTTGTATATATCCTTGATGGTTATATTCAATTTATGATGCTCTGTTATAAGGTTTGCCCTTAAAGTGAATACAGATGAAGGTGGATTCTTTGATCAGTGTCCGTTATTCTGCTTTTTTTCCTCTTACCTCTGGAGGAGGCATTGCTCTATCCATTGCAGTCACCATATTGGAAATGTGAGAGAAACTGCTAGTGCAGTCTGACGTGCAATCTCTCTTTCTCCCTCTCTCTCATTTTTGCACACATACATGTTTGAGATTATGTTTCAGTGCTAGGCTTACTGAGGGAGCATGGTGGATGGCAGTGGGAGATGATCACGTGTCCTCTCCATGCAGTACTGATTTACTCCAATAGAGGGACCAATTTCATTCTCTTCCACCCCTACACCCACTTGCCCTGCCTCTCTTTGACTCAGGAGAATTAAATGTGAAGCGCTTTTAACATGGAGACAACATACAGTACATTAGCTTTCTTTTTCACTGTGACCTGAGACCATCTTTCTAAAGATTCAGCATTCTGTTCTCATACTTAACACATTTTACATGTTTGGGTTTCAGTAAGAATATTATCAAAGGACAATCAGTTTCCTTTGATATTAAAGTATATGAATTGCTACAGTTATTGGGAATTTTTTTTTCATTCCCTCACAAGGCTTGTATTGTATATGATTTTACGCTTATAGTCTGAAGTGTATCACTTGTATTGTAGAGTTCCAGGATGGCAGTCTGAGCTGTCTGTTCTGTGAGAATAAGGCTGTTCTGTATTTTTTTCTTTTCAGTGCATTTTTTTCTTGTTTAACTGTGAAGGCACATTCTCTTGGCACCAAAGACAACGCAAATAGCTGTCCGCCTACACAACAGCCAGCAGACATTTCCTCTCAGTTACTCTGTCTTTCTCCCTCTATACTTCTGTTACAGCATGAAGAAAAAGAAAAAAAAATGAAATTAATGGCTTTACTTAGCATTGTATTAATACTAACCTCATCCATAATACAATATAATATAATATAATCCATATAATCTGCACATACCACAAAGTAACAATAGCCTGAAGGTTAGAACAGAAAGGTTGTGACTAAAATGACGGTGGTTTGAAACATTGGGTCAACTGTGTTAATGGTAAAAGTGAATAAGTATTTCCCTGTCCACAAAGAACTACCACATACATGCTTTTAAATAAGGCACTTACTAGACTTTAACTGTGGACCTGCTCACTGGCCAACACTAAGACTGTACTCAATACAAATGTGACTGCCTTCATCAGTGTTGCCCCCAGCTTCATACCCTACAATTAACCCCCAGCACCTCTACTGTAAATACACGTGCTGTTGCTGTTGCATGCACATGTTCACTGTCATTTAAGGACAGACAGATTTTGACTGGTTGGTTTTCACTGTGGTCAAATCAGACCCAGCAATGAGAGGAAAAAGAGAGATGCTCTATCCAGACATTCATTCAGACACTTCATAGGTCCTACAATAATCTTCTATCCTTGCCCTTCTATCCTTGTGAGTTGCACTGTGTGGTGTGCATGGGTATGGTGTGGATATGTCTGCGTGCATGGTCTTGGAGTTTGATTGCCGCTGTTCATATACGTGTTGAGTGAAGGAGTAACAGAGACCTGATTAATGCCAGCCCAGCCATGACCCGTTTCTCTGTGGAGTTCTGTTCGGGACATTTGACTCACTAAAAAGGGGGGATTCCACATGGCATAACAGATGTTTAGGGGAGGCAATACGAATGGCTTTTAGAATGGGCCGATTACAGTATTAATGAGAGTGAGTCTTAGTGAAGGGACTGATATTAATATGGAGACCATCTTGCATAATGGATGGACCAGGGGTTATTAATATTCTGAGAGCCAGAAGCTCCTCATGGACAAAGTAGAGGGAGTCAGAGCTCTTATTCACTAACCCTGCACTCATTCTACTCATTCTCTCCTCATATACAGTGTATGTGCCATTCTTTTATATCTCTTTCACTCTGAGAAAGGCATTAGCTCCTATATTTCCACTTCACAACCCAGTGTGCCCCTCAGCCACAGCTCTCAGCTGGAGCACGGATGTCTAAGACATAGACACAGCTGGAGACATTGAAAAGTGGAAAGAGGAGGGCAGAGATGAAGAGACAAAGGGCGGGATTACAGGGGGACAGGGGCATAGAGTCAGGTCAGAGTCAAGGTCAGGAGAGAGCTGGGAGGGGATAACGAGAGCTGTGGTCATTTAAGACAAAGCAAAAAGAAATAATTATTTGGAAGCGGGAGCCAATTAGGTCTATAATGTCGATGTTTGTTGTAGCATAACAGGCGTCTGTCTGCGGGTGGAATAATGGAGATAACTTAATCTGCAGCCCCTTGAGTGGAAAAATTAAATAATCCACAGCTCTGCGGCGCGCAATTAACGGTGGAACAGATGGGCGTGATTCAAACAGGTATGTGTAAAAAGCACTTCCTACCTGCCCTTGGGTTAGGCTACGGCTGAGGAGAGGAAAAAAACAGACAAGGGAGAGAGAGGTGGAGGGAAGGGGGTTGAAAGGCCAAGTGTAAATCCCCCGGCGTGTGTAATTGACGAGATAAGAGTCGCCTCTTTTCATTTTCGTCTCGCATTGCAAAATACGAAGGTCCACACACCCCACCGGGAAAATCTGCTAAATGTCATGGGTAGCATGGCGGCCCCCATATGTAGACCTATCCGAGACGTGCCAGTCCCGGTTGCACAGAAAACCTGCTTTTATCTCCGCTGCTCACAGGGAAAATAATACTCAAAGAAAAGCCTTACCAAAGAGTTTGACTAATCCTAAAGTGTAATACATTTTTAGAGGGATACAGTTGAGTCATTACAAACATATAACAGACATGACTTAAAAGGTACTTCTTAACCTGGGCCCTATTTTCCCCTCTATTTGGGTCTAAATGATTAATAAAAATAAAACGTTTTGGAATCGGTCCAGTTTTGAGCAAGTACGTTATAACCGGCAACCGCGAAACACGGCTGTAATGTAATCCAATGGGGCAACCTGTCCGCCTCTATGTCCACTAAAAGTGTTTGTTTTTCCACTGACCGGCTGAGATTATTATTATACGTGTCTGACGACATTATGGAAAGCAGTGGCACTCGATGCGCATTACCTTGATTCTGTCTGTAGCAGGTCTCTCCACAGCATTTTTCTTCAGGCAAAGTGCTTTGGTATAGGATTTCTTCTCTTCTTTGGCTGACAGTAGTGATCCAAATTGTCGCTGCAGACCCGGTGGTCTGCGAGGCGCAGTGTCCGGACAGGAGTGTTGGCATCCTTTTGTAGCACAACTTGCCACAACTTCAGGATGCCCCAATCCAACAACGGTAGTCTACGAAAGCGAAGAGTGGCGCAACATTCTGTTGGTGCAGCTGGGAAATGTGCAAACACCAACCACTGATTATCTTCTGTAATCATTAGATAATACTAAGCTACGTACGCTTTGAACTCTGTAACGTTTCATCTCTTCCCGGACAGCTCTCTCATGTTTACACCGTTGTCTTCCGGCAAACAACTCACCTCTCGCGAGATTTCAGAAGGACTACAGCCATGTTTCGCGGTTGCCGGCTATAGCGTTCTCGCTCAATACTGGACCGATTCCAAAACTTTCTGTTCCTATTAATAATGTAGACCCAAATAGAGGGGAAAATATGGCTCAGGTTCAAAAATACCGAAATTATCCTTGAAGTACATTAAAGACTATTGTTGCATTACAACTTTCTTTTTTTATTGATAACTTCACTCCACCCTGACATTAGGTGTCGCTTATCCAACTCCTCAGCTCGCTACCTCGATGTCGTCGCCTTGCAGTGAGACGAGTCGCTCCATTATCTACCCATCCAGTATCAGCATCCGCGTGACTCAATGTATTCTCCCCGTTTCCCGAGTTGCCCTCGCCCTAGGCAGACCGGGAATGGGTGAGAGTGGTAGCTGCACCAAGAGAGAAAGGAGGTTATGTGGGCGGTTGACGCTTATTGTGGCCCAGTGGTCGGGTTAATCAGGATGGCTGAGGGTCTCACAAGGCCACTTCATAGCATAACATATAGAAAGAAAGAAAAAAATGCCAGTCTTTGTTAAGAATACCCAACTCAATCATTTCATCAGTGAAAAGCATTTGCGAATTTATTCTCAGTGTAGTGCTGCATATGCATTGCATGTGAAGGCATAAAGTCTGTTTGGCTTTCGGTGAGTCCTTATTTATTCATTCATTCATTCATTCATTCATTCATTTACATAGGCAGCGGTTGTTGTTTAAATGGCGTTTACGAGGCTAAAAATGTCTCATTTTGTTATGTTACCCGCCTCCGCTTTGTTACGCAGAGATGAAATTAAGCTATGTCAAAAGATCTTCCACTTCGTTCTGTCTTGCTGATTGTGTAAGGTCTAGGGGTCCACCTAATTGAATCAAATCCGATTTAAATTGGAATTTAATTGAGGTACATGGGTTTTGAAGCTGGAGTGATTAGGAGCACAGCCACAATAAGATGATTTGGGTATTAATGCCATTTCCAGGCCACCTGCTGCCACACGTGCTGTTTAACGCTCCCTCTGCTTGTTACAACTTTAAAGTTAAAAAAATAGCTAGGAAAGTTTCATCTCAGAATACGCGTCTTGTTACCGGAGATGGAAAGTACACCCATTGGATCTGATTTCTTTAATGTCTGAGGTCCACTGTTAAGGGATCAGTGAAAATCTGTCTATTAAATATATCAAAATTGGCCATTAAATAAAATTTACTTTATGATCGTGCCACCTAAAGCCGGTTTTGAAACCTATAAATCCTTCCAAGATATCGCATGCTCTTTTAAAGCCATCTTTGTGGCGATCTTATTTATAAGCGCTTTGGCAAATAGCTCTTTCGTTAGGGGTGCGAACCTGTGGCACAAGGCAATCGGAAATTAAAACAGCACCCACGTCGAAATGCGGCCAGAGTAAGCCATCCCAGCTGTCACTGTAGGGCATTATGATATCATAAGGAACACAAAATGGATTTGCGCTGACAGAAGTCCCCAGTGTCTTTCAGCACTTCAACTCGTGGACAGCGACACAAAGTGAAAGAGGTCTAGGAACAGCGCACTGGCTCTGATGATGGTTCACAAAAGGCAGACTTGCCTCCCCATACCACCCCCACCACTCCCGACAATGCACGCGCGCGGACACACACACACACACACACACACACACATACACGGACCTCCCCTGTGTATTGTTCTTATCTCATTCTGTTATGATGTCTTGTGTCCTGTTGAATATGAGATGGATGTCTTAAACCTCTTATTTGAATTAGCCCACAAACGAAACGACTATATGCCTCTATGTTGACAATTGATGAGTGTCGCTCACTGTAAAAAATGTTTGCTGTAGATTATCATTTTCCTTTTTTACAAAATATAACCCGTACTTGTCCAAAATCAATTTTTTAGGTTTAGGTAAAGATTTCCAGAATAATTATAGGTTTGGATCAATGATGAGGAAGTCTAATCGCTAGGGTGGTTCATAAATCATTTTGGCAACGTTGTATCCCAGCGCACAATGAAAAGGGCGGTGGCACTGGCTCTGACAAAAAGCGAAAAAATGACTGTGCCGAATGCATTTCTCTGAGTTAATGATACTGACAACTCTATCTACGATCAAAATGTTAGCTATATCGATTGATAAAGTCTTTTGTGTTTTTTTCTCGGGTAAACCAACGTTTTATTTGGATTTGATGCTGCTTTTTATCGGAGGTGCTGAAATTCAGCCAGCATCGTTTTAGCGAGTGGCTCCCCCTCCCCCGCTGCCCACAGACACCATCGCACAGAGAAAGAGGGAGGGGAGAGAGAGAGAGAGAGAGAGAGAGAGAGCAATAGGCAGCCTTCGTGAAAGGGAAACAAGAGTCAGCCTTGCTGGGAGGACAGTGGGATAAAAAAAAGCTTTACCCATAAAGACAAAGGAAAACATGGATGCACGGGGGAAAAATCCCTCACAACAGGCACCTGTACCAGAGAGGATGTTTAGGTCGTCCTGCACATAGTCGGGGTTATGCACGGACTCTTCCCCGTTTTTAATGAGGCGGGTGGGGACTCACAGCGAGCTGAAAAGGCGGAAAGCTTTCTCTAGCCCGTCTGCGAATCCTGCCTGCTTGCGATGGCTGTTACGGCGCGATGCTGTTACAGCATAAAGGAGAATGTGCCTTTTTCTTTATATTTGGTAATTTTTGTACTCAGTGGCCTTACAAACGCACAAATACGATACACCATTCCAGAGGAGCTGGAGAACGGGGCTGTGGTCGGTGACATTGTACGGGATTTGGGTCTGGACCCACGAAAACTCTCCACCCGACGCATCAGAATTACCTCGGACAGTGGACGGAGATATTTCACCATAAACCACAAAACCGGGAAGCTGCTGGTGAGTGACCGCATTGACCGAGAGGCAATCTGTGAATTTAGTGGCACCTGTTCTCGCAACCTGGAGGTGGTCATAGAAGATCCGCTGGAGATGCACAACGTGGAGGTGGAGATTCTGGATGTCAACGATAACGCGCCACAATTCCCTCGAGATGAATATCAACTTGAGGTGTCGGAGTCCGCTCTCACCGGATCCCGGTTTCCGATCGAGGGTGCACAGGATGCGGATGACGGCTCCAACTCGGTGAAGCAGTACCGCCTGAGCCCAAACGATCACCTCGCTCTGGACTCCGTTAAACCCTTTTCTAACAGTAAGCACATTGAGCTCATCCTTAAAAAGCCCTTTGACCGCGAGCAGACGCCTTCTCATCAGCTAATCTTGACAGCAGTGGACGGTGGCACCCCGCAGAGAACTGGCACAGCCCAAATTAACGTTCGTGTCCTTGATTCCAATGACAATGTTCCTGCGTTTGACAACTCCGTTTACAAAGTGAAACTGTCAGAGAACTCATCCAAGGGTGCACTGGTGATCAAGTTGAATGCAACAGATCCTGATGAGGGCTTAAATGGGGACGTTTTTTATTCTTTCAGCAGCTACACACCAGAGAGGGTTAGACAGATGTTTTCTATGGACACAGATACAGGGGAAATTAGAGTGAAAAACAATATAGACTATGAGGAGACAAGTTCATATGAAATGTACATACAGGCAATGGACAGGGGGCCTGCTCCAGTGGCAGTGCACTGTAAGGTAGTGGTGGAGGTTTTGGATGTGAATGACAATATTCCTGAGATTGTGCTGTCATCGCTATCTAGTCCAGTACGTGAAGATGCCCGGGCTGACACGGTTGTAGCACTGATCAGTGTAAATGACAGAGACTCTGGCCAAAACAAGCAAATAACCCTGGAGATCATGCCTCATCTTCCCTTTAAGATCAAGTCCTTCCGGAACCATTATACCATTGTCACCTCCGCTTTCCTGGACAGGGAGACCATCTCCTCCTACAATGTCACTGTCACTGCTGTTGATGGAGGCACTCCACCCCTGTCCTCTGACATGACTTTCAAAGTAGACGTTGCAGATGTGAATGACAACCCACCTCGCTTTGAGCAGACATCATATACTGTGTATGTTACGGAGAACAATGCGCCAGGTGCCTCTCTGTGTGTGGTGAAGGCCACAGATGCTGATGCTGCAGAGAATGCACGTATCACCTATACTGTCCTCAATGATAACAACCATGGTATCCCTGTAGCTAGCTATGTTAGCATCAAGCCCGATACAGGTGAGGCCTATGCCCTCCGATCCTTTGACTTTGAGAAACTGAGAGAGTTTCACTTCCAGGTCAAAGCCCAGGACAATGGCGTGCCTCCCCTTAGCCGTGTGGCCACCATCTATGTTTACATTATGGATCAGAATGACCACGTGCCCAGGATAGTCCACCCACCTGCCAATGGAACACGCACCACAGAAACGCTGATGAAAAATGCAGAAGCAGGAGTGCTTGTGACCAAGGTGGTGGCGTGGGATGGCGATGCAGGGCAGAATGCATGGCTGCTCTATGCTCTGGAGCAGACCAGTGCAGACCTTGACCTGTTCAAGGTGCATGAGCACACAGGCGAAATCCGCACCACACGGCGTGTCATTGAGGACAACTCCACCTCTTTCCTACTGACAGTGCTGGTACGCGACAATGGCTTGCCACCACTCTCTGCTACCGCGACCGTCCATGTGCACGTACTGGAGCTGCCACCCAAGCTGACCCCTGACCCCAAGCGCATCATCAGGCCCCACAGCCCTCTAATGTTTTCTAATGTCACCCTCTACCTCATCATTGCCCTGAGTGCCACCACCTTTGTCTTCCTGGTCACTGTCTTTGTGCTGGCCATTGTGCGCTGCCATGACTACTGCACGCAGCCTGGCTCCTGCTCCCCATGCTGCGTATCCAAGAAGAGTGTGCCAGAGGGGGGCACCGCAGCTGCTGGG
>OMKZ01015678.1:11557-34302 GCA_900302535.1 Neoniphon sammara | reverse complement strand
CAGTCGTACCGGCGGCTCATCCCCGGTCCCCACTATGAAGAGGCTGACTTTGAGGTAACCTTTGGCCCCGGAGCTGGAGTCATCTGGGTCATTCAGCAGGAGCCACTTCCTCATAATGGAGTGGGCTGCAAAAGGAAACACACACACACTTAATTGAAATAAAAATAAAAGGAACAGACTGTAAGCAAACTACACCTGAACTAAAATTAACTTGTTGACATGCAAAACTAACAAACAAATAAAAACATTAACAAAATAGTTTTGGTTTTCATCTTTTTGTTTATGTGCAGGGTAAAAAAGTGGGAGAAAGGCTGTGGGTCTATTTTTAATCAACACTAATTGAAAAATTAATGTAAATAAACTAAAAGGAATTTTTGATTTCTTGTTTGTATTATGCGACACCTGCTCTGAACTGACAGGTATAGTGAATACCTGAAAATGCTACCATTACCAAAATGTTTTATGTCTGAAATCTAACATTAAAAAAAAAAAAAAAAAAGTCCTTTCCACACATACAAACAAAACCATAGCCTCCTCTGAGTGAATGAAAATGACACACAGTTCATGCAAATCCAGTTTGTGGTTCTGTGACAAGCTTACCAGGCTCATCATACACATAGCCAACGTCCAGCTGTGAGGGAGAACAGGAAGAGATCAGCCAGACTGATAGAAGCACTTTTCACCACATTACATGTCACTATGTCTGATGGATAAGAGGGAATGTACCTTGAACTCTCCCATAAGACTGTCCGCCCTCAGAGAATAGGAGTTATACACCTGCAGAGAAGAGTGCAACAAGGTTCAGAGGTACAGGCAACATCTTCATACAGGTGACTGGACAACAAGAGCCAGATCTACTTACCCGAATGCTGATGCTTTGGTCAAACAGATCCGATGGCAGCATGTGCACATTGTAAAAGAATATCTGCAAAAACAGGTCAAATTCTTATAATGTGCATTTGATGAAATCTGAAAGAAGACATTTTCATCTGATCCTGCGCAGACTGTAGTCTCATCTGAACACCGTCCTCTATGAATTTGAAAAGGGAAAGCACCTCGTCAAAGAAGGGGTTGTTTCCCCTCTTGATCCTCGTCCTGTGGGTCTGCCCACACACATTCACCTTCACCACTGGCTTGATGTTGTTGCCAGGTAACTGACGACCCTCAATGACTCGGACACGGATCTGAAAGACACAAAGTATCAGTCTGCAGGGAAGAACGCATGTGATTCAAAAGTGATTCTGTTTCTTTTTTTGTTTGTTTGTTTGTTTTTGTTTATTACTGTAGTGTTAGAGATACTGCATTTATTTAACTTTAACAGTTTTTTTCCCCTGGCAGTATGTCTTCACCTTAATTTTACACTAGGGAAAAAAAAATCATTCAATTTCTGTGGATTGAAAAGGCAGTGATAGGAAAGCAAACGGCAAATCAATGCTCCAAAGAAATTTCACTGGATCACAAAGAATGAAAGCATCCTATAATACAAAGTAATAAGATAATATAAAGTTATGTGATGAATCAAGATCAGGTTTATTTGTGAACTTTTCATCTCATACCACAAACTTTCATTGATGCTTTTAGGAAGCTGTCAAACTTCTTGTTGCATTTTCCATTATAATTACCTTGTTCAGTTGTAAAATGACAACACTAAGGGGAAAACAATTTATTTTGAGGGGACAAAAATTGTGGTACAGTACTAGCACACTCACCTGGAAGTCCTGAGGCTTGTTGGCTAGTGGGTGGCGATTTCTTGCCCTCCTGGCCAGCCGCTGGTTGAGGTTAGCAGCCTGGCCAGTGGGGGACAAACCCCCTGCGGAGCCACTTTGGCCGCCATCAGTCACAGTCTCATCACCCTCCTCACCGCCGCCAGCTAATGAACAGAGGGACAAAATTGTCAAGAGATGAAATACTGTACTTTATAAATGATTTTTTATGGCTTTATCATTAAAGATGGGAAAAACATACTGGCATCCGCTGTGGCATCTCCACCTTGGGGGTCATTTGGGTTCATAATGGCATTGGGTGGAGGATCATAGCCAATCACAAGGTCGATCGTAGCCTGGAAAGAAAATTATCATTTGTGCTTATCACCTTGGCATTTATCCACAAACCAAAGCAGGAGAAAGACAATAGTGGAACTGCTTTATGTGGAAATTTACATTGGCAGAGGAGAAGAAACTTACTCCAATATTTTGACCACTCTCGCTGACCAAGGGTACATTTTTGGAGGGCAGTGATCTCACTTGACCTGTGGCAAGGTCTCTCAGGGAGATTTTGGTTGAGCCAAGGAATCTGACAAGGGAAAATACAGCAAGGACACATTAAATATAAACAGATTGTTTTAATATCTTAAGAAAACACATATAGTCATACAATATCGTCACAATATTGATACCAAGGTATTTTGTCAAAGATATTGTGATATTTGATTTTGTCCATATTGCCCTAAGATAATAGAGGTAATTTCATACATCACAAAAAACTGAGGGGGAAAAAAAAAGAGACGACACTGAATTTATGGACCACACAGAGAGAAAATACCTTTGTGTATACTCAGTGATGTCACATCCACAAAATGGACAGGAGGATGATTCTCCACCCTGAGCTAACAAACCCTGCCTGCTCAGACAAACTGAACACACCCACGGACCAGAACTCAGTCAACACGGCACAAAAGCTGCCTGACACAGATCTCGCAGATCTGGAATCTGTTTAGTTCACCTGAGATCAACTGCACTGAGGACTGAAAAGAACATTTATTCTCTTGTGGTTCGTTTGGGGATGATTTCAGTCTCAGATATCGAGAACAGAACAGAATTTGAGTCACGGTGATTTTGGATGGGTCCAGATTAGTAATATAATTTACTGCCATCTGGAATTTATGCATTAACGAAATTTCTGTGCAGTGAATGTACTGCCTTCATATCATTCATTCATCTATTTCATACGCAATGGCAGTTACAGACAAAAACAAAACAAAAGAGATAAGGTCAATTTAAAAACAGAGAGAAATTACAAAAGGAAAAATTAAGGAGTAAAAGACAATAATACAGCGGAAAAACAGCAAATACACATTAACTTCAGCTAGGGCTTATCATCATCATAGTATATTCAAATTTCTTACATTAATGTTATCTGTACCTTGAACTTTAATCAATACACTGGGTAAATCAAGTAATTGAAGCTTTTTTTTTCTTTTCTTTTTTCTGCAGGGCTAAGAGCCTCTGCAAAATAATGTATGTCAAACATTTTTCTGAAGGAATTTAAATGGCTCCACTCCCATCTCTGTAAAATGTAGAGATACCTATCTGTTGATAAGAGTTCAGGATGCAGTGGCTGTGTATTTACATGGAGAGAGTGGAGGAGGACGGACTAGAGGGTTTTTTTTTGTGTGAAATATACAACATGCTGTAAGGATCACATTCCCTTGTGTCCCTTATATGGCCACATGATGTCTGACTGTAAGTTTTGAGACATCATGGCTGAATGTGTTTCAGCTGAACTCAATATTGCATTATTTCCATTCTCATTGTATAATCTCATTGTTGGCAATCTGTTCTAGCATTCTGGACTCAGTGTGAGTTGAAATGAACACCGAAGTTGTTTGTTATTATGAGCTGAGGCGGGTCACTTAAGCACCTTGACAAATACCATGGGGGCAGTTCATATTCAAGGGAGTCACAAGCAAAACAGTGCAGATATTCCCAATGTCAGCTGTGTTTTATCTGTAAGATAATGTATTCTGTATTGTGTCCAAAGCGATAAATTGTGGCAAATGGAAATGTACGGTACATCATGTAAAATTTATCAGCCTGGGTTACTCTCCGGGGTGGACAGAGCGGTAATGTGTTGGCAGCGCTCCTGAAACAGGGATTCTCCCAAGATATGGACTCAGTGAGTCACTCACCATCAGTCCAAAATCTATCCAACAACCACTGAAAGCTCTGATTCAAGACTGGCCGGATATTAAAGCCTTGAATTTCAGGGCAAGTGAAGTCAAGTCAATTTTTATTTCTATTGCCCAATATCACAAATTTGCCTCACGGGGCTTTAATGTGGTTAAATGTGCAGTATAAAGTAACACTTTATTTGCACAGTCCATTGTTGATATTCAGCTATTTGCTCTATCTGTACAAACTAAGTAACTCTAACTCCAACATCAACTTGACCTTATTTCTAATCCTAACTCCAGCCCTAAAATAAACTTTAGCCCCAACACCAAATATCTACAGACTACTCTTCATACTACTTGCAAGTGTCATATAAAACTCCATAGAGTTTTTAGTGGCGCATTACAGTCAACTGATAGGAATGTGAGTTTCAGCATTACTATCCAAATAAAGTGGAAAACAGAAAACAAACACCACAATATGGGTTTCTATGCAAGAGGTTGGACAGTGTTATTGGATGGAGGATGGGGTGTAATTATCTTGGCAGTGTTCAGTGCTGTGAACCAGGAGGGATTCCCCAAAGGTTCAGTGACTTTATAAATCTGGCATGCAGCCTCATAAATCGGGTGGTAATGCCCAATAATCCTGAGCATCGTTTCCCAAAGGCATTTTAGCAATTATGTGATCTTTTCCTCTTAAGAAAAACCTGGGAGGATGTGTCATTTCACTGAGCATGGGTGGTGTTTTCATGGCATTATACTCAAAAATATTTAGTCGCAGTTCATTAGGTAGGAAGATTGGTTGTTTTGTTAGTTGATCTGATGTAGGAATGGGCTTTTTTATTGGATTCTGAGATGTTTTCATTTTGCATTGCATCTCTTTTCAGCTTGACTGAACTCTGCTGAATGAATTCAAATACAATAGAGACACCACAGGCGCGGTATGACTGCATAGTCTTGTGCCCTGACTTGCAATGATACTGTCCTAAACAGTTAACTTGAGAGACTAATTACAGCTCAGTCAGAGTTGCATTATTTTGCACAAGTAGAGGAGGATCTTGCTACTGTTTGACTGAAACACAGGCAGCATTCACATTGTTTGTGAAGAGGAAAAATGACCTTCCAAACCTCCACGGAAACAGCAGCGGCTCAGACCAAAACAGACTTTCTGACCATTGTCGAGGCCTGGCGAGTCACCCAGAAACACCCCTCCACATATGAATTAGTCCTCACGTCCACACAAACAGAATCATTCCACCACAGGCATGCTGAAATCATGTGTGTGGGGTTATTTTTGGATGTCCATACAGTTTTATTTTTCACTCTTTAGGATGTCAGAGGCTTCTATAGTCAGTGTGACAGGCACTGGTGCTCCCAATGAATCACCAAGAAAATTGTCATCATCTACAAACAAGTTTGCCCTTTAACTTATTGTGTTTTCCAAATCAACCGTTTCCTGGTATGAAGAAATTTTGGCAAGTCTCAACCAAGATCTGTTAGGGGAGCAGGCAGGGGGAAGAAATGACTTTCAGCACAGGCAGCCTTGGTTTCCTTGGCTGTTACACAGTTCAGAAAGTTGCTCCCTCCTCCCGTTATCGCTCATTTCCTCTCACAGATCTGTTAAGATGGATGACTGTGATGATTATAGCAGTGAATCAGTGCAGCCCTGCTTGTGTTCGTCTCAGATCTGTGAACAGGGACAAAAAGGTGTGGTGCAGCTTTATCAGGGACTGTAAACTTCCCCGATTCTTGCTGTTAAATCCGATTTATTAATGCTGCTTTCAGTGCCTCGACCCTATAAAGTACACAGCTGTTTGAATTGTCAGTGTGTGCATTTGTGCCTTATTTCTTCATGGAAATACTGAATGATGCTGCACAGAGGCCTCAGTAAGATGCAGCAAGCTTAATATTTAGACAGATGCACTTGGCTCTGTATTGAATAAGATGACAAATGAAACACTGACTCTCAGATCCAATGTGACGGTATTTCCAGCCATAACCAGAGAAAAGCTTTAGCCCTTTTTTGCATTTTCCTCTTTTCAGCATGCCAAAAACAGTATTTGCATAGAAGTATAAGATCGCATTTAATGAAAGGGTTATTCGATTGTCATTTCAGGGTCATCCAAAATACTACCATGCAATGATTTCTCAAAGTCTGCAGCCCTGTAAAATATTTTTCATGGCTTGAATTTTTTCAATAGTTACAAACTAGTTGGAAAAAACTAGTGCACTACTGCACCAGTAGCATGCAAAGCAGGTGCAAAACAGGAGTGAAAGGTCAGACTGTCATGTTTCACTTCACAGCAAATTCGTCCCTCAGTGCTGTATCTGAAATAGTGGAATGAGATATGCTTGTTTGAATTCCAGCCAGTAGCATTTTAGCTGATTATTGCACTAACACAGACTGCATGTATTCAGCAGCCATCAGGGCTTCCCTTCAACCACTCTAAAAAGTTTAGAAAAAACTGGCAAAGTGTTTATGTGGAATCCATAAATGAAATCTCCGGTGCCCCCATGTTGTGTAACTGGGCCTATAAGGAAGGGTTTAGTAGAGAGAAGCAACATGCACTGCCACGCCCCCATTTGGACAATCCTCGCCCCATGACCAGGCTTTCCACAAAGTTTTGCAGTGTTAGGTGAATCCATTCAGAAGTTACACGTGTCCTTTGAAAAGCCCCGCCCACCACCATACCCCCCTTTGGCAAATTGGTATGAAAAGTTCAAATCCGTTCATAACTTTTTGAGACTTGGGTGAATTGGGTGAAAACATGACAATTCATACCACTCTGTTGTTGCAGGTAAGAACCTTCAGACTTAGAGCAGACAGTCTTAACTTTAACCTCAGTCAATGTGTTACCATCCAGAGAGTAAGGATACGTCATTTTGCTCCTGTTTACATACTCGAGGCTTTATGAGGGTGGAAATCAAATTGTCACATCAATCTTATGATCAAGTCTGTGCGGTTACAAACACAGAGGCCTTCCTTATGTCCTTGTCTGAGCTGACCGAGGGAATCGAATCTAAAGTTCCAATCAGTCCAGAATGCGACTTTTTTCCGTCTTCAGTTGCCAAGACAACAGGATCCACCACAACAGTGTCTGGAAAACTATTTAAGTGAGAGGAGACGTCGCTCTCTCTCTGCTCCCCACATTCAGATCACCAGGGAGTGTGTCAGTCGGGCTAGCCCAGTGGAAAACTTTACTCAATTTACATGGCCTGGACTCATGTGCTACACACACACACACACACACACACACACACACATGCTTGTTAAAAAGACTCCCTCTGACTGGGCCATGCACCAGAGAAACTTTCCCTGAGCAAGTTATACACATATGAGCAGAGGAATGTATGTAGATGGCTTGACGTATTTCATAAGAAAGATTCGGCTTCTTATGCTCTGTTTTCTCAGTATAGACAAGACTTTGATCGCTATAATTAGTGATGCCTTGGAAACATTCTTCGTGGTTGGTTTAAATTGGTGCCATATGTGATTCTGGCTTTATTTGGAAGTAAACACTAACCCATCAGCTTTGAATCAGTTTGGAGTACCAGTACAACTTTCTGCATTACAGCATCAGAGCCATGTTTTCTCATTACGCACTATTAAAACAATTCACGCATATGTATTAAGATCAACAAGCACCATGATGCTGAAGTCTCCACCCACTTCCCCAGCATGATCTCAGTAAACTGCATTATGGAGTTTGGCAAGTAAACGCCACATATCAAATTTCCAAGAGTCTGCCTCACAGGCAGATTTTTTTCCCCTTTCCTTTCCTCCATCACAGAGTGCCACACAAATCCCAGAGAGAGAAAACAAGCAGCGATTCATCCCGTCCATTGTTGCCCAAGCAGGATCGCCCATCCTACACAAACCATGCAAGTCCCAACATGGCAAGCCAGCAGGGCGTGTGGGAGAAAGACTGGGAGGCGTGACAACCAGCTGCTGTATCAGGAACACAACTTAAATGCTGGGTTACACTGCTAATATCTGACTTATCATTTTCCTCGTACATTACTGGGTCAACGTCGATAACAATGTGTATTATAATCAATGGGTGGTGGCGTTTGGTATGCACTAATGGTTATTTTGCAGCAAAGTACTGCTGTGTAGAAATAGATTGTGTGTTGGACTGCCTGCACATGCACTGCAAAAAAATCTCCATCTTAGACTAAATAACTTGTTAAAATCTTGTTTTTCCCCCAACAAGTGAAAAAATCTGCCAGTGGGATGAGATAATCCCACTTGTTTCCGATGCAATTTCATTTATTTCGAGAACTTCTCTGAGAGCAAGTATAATTATGTCAAAACAAGGCGGAACAAGGCAGATAAGCCCAGTACTATCAAGAAAATGACACTTGATTAAAAAAAAAAGTTGTTTTGCATTGGAAAGAAGTGGGATTATCTCATCCCACTGGCTGATTTTTTCACTTGTTTGAAGAAAAACAATATTTAAACACTGGATGAGAGACTAAATGACTGGATAACAGAGAGATTTGTGGCATGAATATTGCTGGGATTGCAGACAGGTTTAATGTAACACACACGCACACACACGTCTCAGCCACATTCCAGTCTGACTGAAGAAGACAAAGCCCTGAAGCCGAGACAGCCTTCGTTTGGACAAGAAAAAGTTCGCACTGTGATTCAGTGAGGCAGGATGGGCAGCGTCTCTCTTTCGTCACTGCACTGCCTCTGCTGAACAAACAGAGCTGACAGGGAGCATGAGTGTGTTTGTGGTGCCACACTTACTTATCTTTCCCAAGAGTTTCATAGTCTTTCACAATCACATCGATGTAGGAGGTAGAGTCCAGCGCAGTGCCCTTTAAGTCGAACTCAAGCACCTGTAGGAAACAAACAGGCCGTCAGCTGTGGGAAATAAATATGGCCAAGAAATAGATATTTCATCTGAGTGCGACCAAAGCCTTTAATTAAATGTAACCTGGGGGAATGGCATTAATTTGCCACCTCATACATAGTCCATATCACGAAACAGGAGCACACACACCCAAACTCGTTCATTTACTTCATGCCCACAACTTCATTACTGACATGATAAATATGAGATCCCATAGAAACAGAGATCAAAATAATCTTAATGGTAATCAAGTGACTGTATTTAAAGTCTATTACTAGATCAGCTACTCCTACTTTAGTAAAGTACATGATCTAATCCATCTTTGATTAACATGAAACAATCAGGCAGTAAATACAAATCTAACCTGAACAGATTATCAAGGTGTCAAAGACAGAAGCCAATCCCCACTTTCATTTATCATGTTATCTGTGTATTTGAGCATCCTCCTCTGTGTGTAAATAAGTGACATTTACCTCGTTCCATACAGGGTTCAGCTCACTGTCGATTGATTTTGTTTTCTTCTTTTCATCTGGAAATGAAAATGATTTTGGTATAAATTCTTTGGATAGAATTGTAGTTCATAATCGGGCCACTGAGTTGCCATTTAACACCACTAGTCACTTCAGAAAATGAAAAGGCACGCACGACTTAATGCGCCTAAACTCAGTTTACCAACTTGTTTAAGTTGACAAATGTGTAGTAAATGAAATGTAAAGTATAAGCAATCATAGGTAGTATAAAACCGTTTGGAGATAGGTTTTTTAAGAGTAAAAGCATGAATTATTAATTATTAATTACAAAGTCATACACAAGATGACATGACAAGCCAAACGCAGTAGGGATAAAAAGAGCTAAAACTCCATATAGTTTTGCCAAGATAACTATGTAAGTATCATAGCAAAACGACATGTTATGGCATGTATCTCTTTACATCACGAGATAAAAAATAAATAAATAAATAACATTAAGTCACTTTAGGTCACTTTAAAGTCATTGTTGAACACACAGACGCATTTTAAACCCAACTAAAAATACACCTGGTACATTTTTCTTATAGAGTAGTTGAAGTTTAAACTCTGAAGTTCACGTCTTACCTTTAAAAATCACAGATGTAATTGGATCGGGACTTCCAACCCTTTTTTTAGGAAGGTTTTTAGCGGATTCTACTACAACCCGCAACATTGCTAAAACAAAGGTATAAAAATAAAAACTATAAAAATAAAAAAAAAACTGTTGGAAAGCTGGAAATGTTAAGTCTAGACTAAATTGTACTGTCCTGTTGTAGCATCCTCACCGCCCCATCACTGAAGCCAACGGGGCAGAGCTAAGGAAATATATTCTCATGTGCCTGTGCGAAAATAGGGGAATGAGGGCGGATCACGGGTTTGTAATTATCCCGACTGGCAGTGAGCAGCTGCTGCCATCCTGTGAAAAGTTTCCCTGAGCTGGAAAAATAAAAATTCCAGTACAGACAGGAGAGGAAACGACCTTGCAGGAGAATGGGGTGTTATTGTGGTGCCTACTAGCCTTTTTTGGATTATAATAGTGTAGTGATTTTTCGTGAGGGGAAGACTTATAATCAAGATGAAATAACAAATACACCTTTCTCGTAAGCAGCTACCTTTCAGGTTGTCTTCTTGAGTTTAATATTTCATCAGATGTTTCCTATATGTTCATCACTGTCAGGAGAATCCACCAGTTCCTAAGTCATAGATAATTCATTCATTGGATTAATTTACCCTCTCATCAGGATAGTGAAACAACAATCAAATATGTTGCTTTAGCTCCATCTAGTGGCTGTTTTCAACAATAACATGTAAGATTGCCCTGTTGGACCCACTGGCGCTAGATATACTTACTCAATATCCTCTAGGTGGCATTTCCTTGATAACAAGGACACATTACTCCCTACAGAAAAAAAACAAAAACAAAATATAAGTAACATATGCAAGCGAATAAATATATCAATAATGCAAAAATGGATACTTTTAATGTTCTGCATAAATTTTGATGCATTTACAAACATGGCACAAAGGTAGGCTACATGACATAATTTAAACATACACCAGGATATATTACCAAAGAGTATGTTCTGATCCCAGGATACATTATTCACAAATATATTTATTTTACACCAAAATTTTACATTATCTGTATGATGTGGTCTTGCTGTCTTTGTACTGCTTTATACGAGGTTCTCCATCTTCGTCCTCAGGATCCACAGGCCTGCTGGTTTTCATTCTGGCCTTGCAGCCAGAAACTGATTTACACTTGTGATGCCAGGTGAATGCAATTAATGTTGGTAGGACAGAAAACCAGAAGTATCCTGATGCCAGGACAGAAGACAGCTGATTTATATAACAGCTCCTAATGTGCATGATTTATTTTATAAATCACTATTAACTATTTAACATAATTCCCTGGGACAGTAATCAGTTTGCAAACACTGGCTCATGTCCAGTAATAATGATTAATGTGCAAATCCCTACAATAATCATTTTAAAAGTACATCTACATCTCCTAGTCTTCACTTAGTTACACCAAGTTGGTGCCAAATGGGATCTCCCCTTGGCACCAGCACAGCCTGAATTCAGTGAGGTACTGGAGATGTTCCAGAATGATCTTGGTCCATGCTGAGTCGTCAGCGTCCCACAGTTTCTGCAGAGTTTTCGGCAGCACGCTCATGCTGCTAACATCTGCTTGTGCTTCATCTCAAAGGTCTCCGCTGGGTTGAGATCTGAGATTGCACAGGCGGTTGGAGTAAACTAAGAACACCAGCAGAGTAAGTTATCAGGACACTGCGATAACACAGGTTCTTCCTGTGAAAAGAAGAGCAGAGTTTGAGAGTAAGAATATAAACATTTAATGGGGGAAAAAGTTTGAAACTAGTGGCTGCAACAGAACAGAGCCCAGGTTTATGCAAAAAGATGATTTAATACCAGCTTATAAGTTCTACAAGCAATTCAGATTTAAAAAATAGAAAGTTTAAAAAATAGAAAGGTGTTAGGATTATGAGGGAATTGGAAAAACCTGTTATCTATGTTTAGGTGTGAATTAGGGGGAGTGGCAAACTGTTTTCACATTTTTTGAGTTGTTATTTCAGTATTTAATATGTAAGGAAAACCCTGCAACTGCAAGAGCATTCATGTTCAATTTTATCATTTATTTATTAACATTTCCCTAGAAAGGCTACAACAGGCATGCCATTGATGAAGGAAATAGATCTTAATTCAGAATAGATTATTTACACAATATTACAGCATTTGAAGTCTTAAAATATCTTGAACTCATTAACCAATTATCAGGAGAACTTGCAGACAATCCAATTTGAAATGAAATATTAAACATTCTGTCCCTGTCAGACAAATTAGATGTAGCCCAAAATGAAACAAAGCAGTACTCAAAAAGTTTATTCTTCATATTTCCACCTTGATAGAAAATCCAAAATAAGCTTTCCACTTACACAGAATACAGCACTTTGTGTTAACCTAATACAACAAATCACTCTCAACCATAAAATAATCTTGGCATCAAATTTTTAAATAAATAAGTATGGGTCAATGCAGGTTTAATTGAATAAGTTATGAATTCTCACTACTGGTTGTCAGAAGATAAAAGCGTTTCTGAGAGCTGAACAAGACGTGGACACAAAATGCGCCTGCACAGACTGGTATGTTAGCTGTTGTTGCTGGTCAACTGAACATGCACACAGACACACACACTCACACACACACACACACACACACACACACACACACTCCATGGGGTAGTTATTCATAAATAGATAAGTGGCTTGGGTTCTAGGATAATTGCTTTGGGTCACTGGTTCGGTGTCTCTTAGCGGTTACTGGCCATTGCATCATAGCCAGAAGGCGAATTGAGACACCTGCAGCCAACAGAGTGCAGTGCACTGGTGTGAACTGGTCTAACATTAGACATGGCTGTAATGGGTGAATTGCCCAGTAGACCAGGTTTCACTGGGACTGGGTTACCTTCATTAAACATACTGTGAGGCCACTCTGGATAGAAACACTCACCAATCATGTGTGAAACTGCCTCGGGTTGCTTGGCAATCATTAAGCTGCCTTAGACCTGCTAGACAATTACTTTTTTGGTTAGTGCTTCTTATATTTTTAAAAATATTTTTTAAGATTGCTGCATGGTCATCATCTCTCAGCTCTAACAGCCCAAATGACCATGTCTGAAACTTAATGATCTAACCCTCCAGGGCTCTGACTAACCAGGTTCTTTAAATGATTAACCCACAGAGGATTCGTCTGTTGGGTTTCCCACAGCAGACTTGCAACTATGTTGGAAACTCTCATCTCTCTTCAGTCCTCTCATCAATGACATGTTGACTCTCTTCTATCGCTGTGGTCAAACACTTGTGTCGAATGGCGTATAGATCTATGGACCTGGACATTCCTTCCCTGTCAGGAGACAAGAGGTTTTGTTTGAGCAAATTGGGTTTGTCTGAAAAGAGAGAGGAGGGGATGGAAACAAAGGCTCTGGATGTTTAGACTCAGAGGATGGTGAGGATCTCAGATCGTTCTCTAAACTTCTGAGAATAGGTTGAGATTGCGGTATTTTTCCTTCTCCGTTGTATTTTGACCTCAAGATGGGACACAGACAAACCTAGAATAACATGTTGGATAGTTTGCTCATCAACAGTGAACAGATCTAATGCAGGCAGTCACACTAAGTATCAGCAACAGTATTTTTATTTGGAAGAATTTCATCAGGAATTCTGGCAACTAACTTCAGGTTTTTAGAATGGACGCTTTAAGAAACAACAGCAATCCATGGGCAGTTTATGAAAAAGAGATTCCACACAGATGGTCTTGGTGAGTTTCCTCTAGCTTGTTTTTGTGTTTTTGAAATTATAAAGATAATGGATCAGTGTTAATTAAGAGTGTATGACCTGTTTAACGTGAAAGCCTATTTCTAAAATTTTGAGTTACTTCTGCAGGCTGCTCCTCAATATGCAAAGCTGTCACACATGCAGACCTCAGACAGTTCCCTCAGACGATTACTATCCCATTTCTTCCATTTGTACTTATAAATAAATGACAGAAATGCATCCATGCACTTAACATGGAGGTTACCATCACCTCTGGGCACTATTCCCTTCTCCCTCCTCCTCTCAGTTAAAAATCTACAGCCCTAGTTGTGTGTTGGCTTCAACCTTCATCCATGAGTGGAAGCAAAGTGTATAAAACTGTCTAAATGGTTCAAATGCTATTTTGCAGCTATTTTGACTTCTACACATTCATTTTGACTCAACTTCACTTTTGACATAAGACACTGATTTAGACTTTTCTCAACCTTCTTATACAGCTTCACTGCTCTTTCAAGTACAATGGGTTTTTTTACACCTTTTTTCAGCAAACAAGCTTACTTTTTATTACTTAATCATTTTATGGCCCCACTGACAGAATGTATTAATGATTAGCAAGGCTTTGGTTGATTGTGAGAAATGCCCTGACGTAAAGGACCACTCATGCATGCCCTGATGGATCTGGAAGAGAGCTCACAATGCTGGGAAATGTGACTGATTGTTCAAGTCTGCAGTTTCCCTGAGCAACAAGAGCCACACAAGAGCTGCTGGTGGTCCGCCTCATCTGAAGTGGGGGCACTGAGGCCACATCTGATCTTTGAAACTCATCCCCCAGAACTAGTTCCCCCACGATTAACACACATACAAATGCATACACAATATATCAACTTGTATCCTTTGTCTTTTTCTATGGACTTCTAAGTGTGTTGTTCCACTGCCACCACTTGGGAGTGCTGCCTTCATTCTGCAGTTCCCTTCACCAGAGGGTGAAGAATGGACAGACCTGAAGAACTCAAATCATGCAAATTATGCATAGAGGTCCATTAATCAAACTTAAAGGGATACACAAAGTTTTTTGGGGAGATTGGTCTGTTGGTGAACTTACCCATTCAGTGATGACAGCAAACAACAAACTCATTCATGTGTCCCAGGTAGATAATTTGCTCCAGTGCTTCATGTAATCACTTTACCATAGAAGAAGCTGAGTAACAGAAGATGATCAGGAATGCTAATAAGACATGTCTAGATGTCGGGCCTTTTTTTATTATGGCAGTAGATTTGTAGTTGTTGTAATACACTATTAGCAACTCAATAAAGGTTCATGTAGTCATTCATATTTGGATTTTTTTTTTGGCTATTTTGTTGATTTGTCTACACTGTGTGCAAACATGGCCCTCGTGGCCCTGGTTTTTCTATCATATTTCCTGTAAATTTTACCAGTCTATACCAAACTTCCAGACATTGCTACATATATTTTAAAATGACTTAACTTTTACCTCAAGAGTTGCCATGTTTGCATTTTCTCATTGTTGAGATAAAACTAGTTATCTGCCATCACTCAGCATAGTGATGCATAGTGTCTGCATGGGGCCAACAATCTACTTTGCACAGAAGATGTGTGCCTATGTTCCCATAAGCTGACAAATGCAAATCTGGTGTATTTTGTGTATCTGCTCCTTCCTGCAGTGATCCAGCCTGTGGAGTCAGTCCTGCAGAGGAACTGAGCCTGAAGCAGCTGCAGCTCCTGAGAGACGTGTTTACCTGTCACACTCTGTCAGATAAGACGCTCCGTCCGAGAGCTGGACTACAGAACCAGGGGAACAGACAGAATGGACGGAGTGGAAGGAACAGAGGAGGAAGTGAAAAACATGGGATGAATTTTGAGGAGTTCAAGCAGGCTCTGAGCTCTGTGGTGGGTCCAGATATTGAGGCTGCGTGGGTGAAGAGGTTCTTCAGTGAGGTAAAGAGGAATAGTAATGTCTTTTTGAAAGCAATAAAAAGGAACAACACTGCACAAGTCACACTGTAAACTGTACCTATGGGCCAATATATAATACAGCACAGTACACTATCATATCACTTCAGTCCTGGCATGAACCTGCTGTGCCAATACACTGCATGCAGGGCGGTCTAGAGTCAGGATGACGATCAAGGGCCATTGAAATTGATACCACGTCTTCACAAACAGGTGGATATCGACCATGTTGGCCAAGTGGACTGGCAGCAGCTGTGCTCCTACCTGTTTCTGGAGTACACACAGAGAGACCGTGCCTCCAACCCCAGAGCTGCTCTACTGGACACTGAGCCACAGATCAGACACTGCCCTCACAACAAGGTGATATCTCAGACACTGCTGGTTTGATTTTGACAAAACTTGGAGGACTGATGCATCTGATCTCTGTGGCACAGTGCTTAAAAAAGTACACTGATTAACCTAATAGGAGTGCTGCAATTAAAGGTAGAAATTTCTTCCACAAATGTGACATCTCAGACATGATATTTGCGATTTTAATGAAACAGGATTCATTTTGGCCAGAAAATACACATATTGACCAATCAGCATGCTATAAGTTCAGCTGAGACAAACGCTCAGCTGCCCTTAAAATTTAGCTTTATTAACCTAACGCACTGTGATTAAAAGTCTAATTTTTAAACTTAGAAAGGCCATAACCTCAACATTTCTGACAAATTTCACCTGTTTTTACCATACAGTCTCATCTTTCTTCTCAGTTTTGTCCAACCTTCCTTTCTTTCCTTCCTTGCCTTTTCAGTTTTTCCTTTAACTTCCTTTTCCACAAGTAGTACTTTAATTCCTCTGATGTCTTTTGTATAATTACACTTGTATTCATTGCTCTGCAGCGGCAGCCAACTATGCGTGTGGTTGCTGTTCCCCATCCTCCCCCGCTGCGCTATATTACCGTCAGCAAGGGGGGGCAGCTCACGGTCTGGAACAGCAGCCTGCACATCCTCAAGACACTTGGGGTAAGTGAACTAATTGTACTTGTACATGTACTCGGATGTATGCATTGTACATGTACACACACTTTTTATATGTAATCCTCAGCTTGCCGGGGACCCTGCAGAGGAAGTGGCTAACAAGACGAGATTCAGAGGCGGGACCACTGATGCTGTCTACATGGGCAACTTCCAAAAGGTTGTCATAGCAACCGACTGCAGGGACCTCCACTTTGTCAGTGTCTCCACGGCCAGTGTCTTTGAAGAAGTCCACCTGTTTGGTAAGCATGGACACTATGAGTATAACTTTATATTGTTTAATAGCTCAATGGCTAAAAATAACCTATTTTAATATACAAAACAGGCACTTTTAAGTATTTTTCTCCTGGTCTTCTCTCCAAGGATTTCGTGCTGTCCCATCTGCTCTTTGTTACTGGTATGATGTCCAGGTAAGGTTACTATTCCTGTACATTTCCTCTTGGCTGAACGCTTTTGTCATGTTTAAATCATTGAGTTCATCACTTTCTTCTCTGTGATTCCCCCTCCTAGTCTCCAGAGCAGCCCTCCCTGCTGATATGGGGGGATGAAAAGGGAGGAGTCAATCTCATGCGGTTCCTGAACCCCTCTAAGGGTCTGTTTGCAAATCCCTTCAGGAAAGACAACGGCCTGCAGAGGATCTTTTTCCCAGTAGGCCTGAGCTCTCGTACTTACTTACCGAGCTCATCTTCTGGCTCTTAGAAAATGATGGAGCAGAAAACACTCATCACCACATGCACCTGTTGACATTTTACACTTGTTTTTCACGAATCACATTTCAGCTCACACATTTTTCTGACAACAGAGCCTTGGTGAACACCGCCACCTGGTCTCTTACCGCCACATCCCCAACGTCCACCAGGAACCAATCAACCGGGTGATGTTTGAGCCCCACACTGACCTCATCATGACATCATCAGAGAGCGACACTACCTCTGTGGTCTTTATGGATGTGTCACTCAAGCAGGAGCCTTATATTTGGAAGATTGAGCAGGTAGCTCACTTCACTGTGTAGGTTTCTACTCAATTTGATGCATTGTTTTATATATTACGGTATATTTTCAAATTCTACTGTATATTACACCTCAGTTTCATAAGATGAGGCTTGCATAATGATTAAAAGTTCAAGTTCAGATTTATTTAAAGTCCTTAATCACTGTGTCAAAGGACTTTATAGGCCCAAAAGAACACCCCAAGAAAAAAATCCCCCCAAAAACTCCCAAAAGCCAAAAATTAAAAAAAAAGGAAGAAATCTTAGGGAGGATCATGGAGAGAGGGAACCCCTTCAAGCCTTTGTTGTTTTCAGTCCCTCCATGGCTTCAAAATTTCGTTTAATTTATTATCATTTGGTATTATGTTATTATTTTTATGCACCTGAAGTTATTTTCCTTTGTCCATTTTGCTTCCCATTTGCAACTCATCTATAGAAATTCCCATATAAATAATAAGATGCAAAAGAAAATCTTAAAGAGACTGTAAAAAGTAGTGCTATTGTTGTTACAGGGCTATGATAAACCTATAAAAAGAAGAGGCAGGTTTAGTTCTGTCATTTAATTAGACTGAGAGAGCATTACCTAGAATGTGTTTGAAGTTTTTTCGTGTGGATAAGAAGGTCAGACGAGGATGTGTGAGCCACAGCGCTCTGGTCTGGGTGACAGTGACCCAGCGGGGTGGGTCATGCTTTTGAAGTCAACCCTCTCAGGCAAATGTCACATTATATAATTTACTAACTGAATAACTCCAAGCTTAAGATGTGCTTTATCTTATCATACGTGAGACAACTTCATTCATTTAAAGGACTCACTCTCCCGCCCACTCGTAGACACAGTGTCACCGACTGTGGAGAAAAGGGGTAATGCTGTCATACAAAACAATATTAAACTGGGTGGTGATGTTTCCTGTTAGTCACAATGGCTTTGTTTTTTTTTAGAGAGCATGCTGATTTTATGCTCCAATAAACTGTCTAGCCAATTTAACAGTGGAGCTGCCCTCAACAATTTCCCAGTGCAAACTAATGAGACTCGCTAACTTGATTTGTATTATTAGAAATGGCCATGTTATACTTTCTGAGCTTCATGGAACTATGAAAGACCAAATCCTGAAAAGTTCCTTTCTATCTCACAAAGCAGAGCATCCTCCCTTGACTCCCGTACGCCAAATGTGTCTCGTTTTATTCCTTTTGCAGGGAGCCAGATGTTTTGACTACAGCATGACTCTGCAGGTGGTGGTGACAGGAGGTTTTGACCGAGCGCTCAGACTTTGGACTCGATATGTGACTACCCGACCTGTAGCCACGCTGTTGGGTCATCGCACCACTGTCTTGGATGTTGTTATCTATGAACCCGCTGGGCAGATCTTCAGCTACTCCAAAGATGCTGTGAGTCCAAACAAAGCTGATAAGGGGAGGGGAGGCATTTATTAACAATAAATGCAAGAATGTAAGTCAGTTCTGAGCTAGATGTCAGAATTTACTACCATGGTGTAAATTAAAGAGGTCATTTCCAGCCTCCTGACTTGCTTCCTCTCTATCTGTGTTCTGTAAAGCTTTGTCACATTGTAAAGAATTTTAAATTTCTCATTTTCAAATCATGTCAATTCTTAACTGAGTAGAAGTAAAAGTTGCAATATTGTGAAAATATTATCTTACACCTCAGTGGTAAACACACTCCCACAATCCTCTTCTTGTATTCTGGAAACAAAGCATGCATCATCGCCACAAATGCACCACAGCACTGAGAAGAACCTGTATGTGTTTGTGTAATACATATCCATGGTGATTACCTGGAGAATGGCCTGAGGTTTCTTCTCTCACCAGGAGCTGAAGGTGTGGGACCTCTCCACCCATCACTGTCTGAGAAATGTCCGCCTGCAGTTCCCGTGCCTGCAGCCGGGGCGCATCCCAGAGCAGGGCAACTTCCCCCTCCTGTTGCTGAGCCCTCCTCTTCCTGGACTGATGCAGCCTCAGTTGCTGGTGGGCTGCAAGGATTACTTAGCGGTGCTGAATCTGGATGAAAGAGGGAGGGGGGGGTGGGGATGGGGAGGAGAAGTTGGAAGTCAAAGTGGGGTACCCCTCTGCTGTGCTCTGTACAACCCCACCCTGAGACACGTGGTGACTGGATATACTGACTCCTCGCTGTCCCTGTGGGATGTAGAAACAGGAAGGAGACGGCTAACGATCTCCAACGCTCATGGAGAAGAGGCCCTCACCTGCATGGCACTAGACTCCACCCACAGGAGGCTGATCACTGGGGCTCGCAATGGCACTATCAAGGTTTGATGCCACACCTTGTTTGAACTTGATAAATATATTCATGTTGGTTTCAGCTGATTGGTTTTAAGAGTTTTGCTTGTTTATCGGTACCTGAGCAGGTGTGGAACTTACTAAACGGTCTTAACCTGCACAAGCTGGAGCCCGTCACCAACTCTGAGGTCACAGGGGTCACCTGTCTCCATGGCAACCAACTTCTGGCAGTGGGGTGGAGCAAGCGGATAGTTCAGTATGACATCACAGGTGCTGAGGTAAAATCAAAGTTATTTTGGATTAATGATCTGTGACATTTTCATATAAACTAAATCTGTTTTGCTACTGTCTATCTTCAACTGATATAATACAATAGTGATTACTGCATATTCAGTTCATGGAAGCTTTTACATATGCTGTTCTTCATGGTCGTAGTCTGGTAGGTCTTTCCTGGGAAAGATATTCCCAAGAATATTTATTAGGAATAAATGGAGGAAGAAGAACTGAGTAGTTAGCATGAGAGTCAGTGGCCAAAGAAAAGAGCACCATCTACAGAAACTCAAAATCCACCAACAGGAAATCCAAAGAAAACAACATTACAGTATTAGACACAGTTTGATTGATGCCTGATCTCCGGGAAGTGCAGAACAGAAACACCACAGCAATGACTCTTTAGCACCAAAATTGTTGCCAAAAAAATAAAAAAAATAAAACTAGGAACTTGAGGATTACCAGTTTAATACGTTTTTATGTTGAATTTCGTTGTAAAGAATTATCATCTGATCATCCAGCTCCTCCACTCACGCTCTTCCCCAGATGTTGACTGTGAGCAGATGCATCTGTCCCACACAGATGGCTGTCACCATAGCGACTAATCTGGTGCAGGCTTCAAACCCAGCGCTTTTCTCAAAAACTGTCACAAAAACATAATTCTAGCTTAAAATGCTGACAACATTTTCAGAGAATTTGTCTCAAATTAGTCTCAGATGTTAGCAAAATATGACCTCTGAATGTACCCAAGAGCACTCAACTTTCCCTTTAAATCCACTAAATTGAGAGCTGAAACAGCACTTGAGATATTATGCAATCGCTTGCTTCGTCCTATTTCTGGAATAAATTAATACATATATAAAAGTTCTGCATCTATTTAGAGCATAGATACATACACTCATGTCCACCTACACATTTATACACACTGACATGAAGGTCTCGAGAAATGAGGAAGAAGTATTTTCCAATATAAACACATGGACTGCAATGTGAGACGGCAGTCTGGGTTTGCAGACGTGCACATGTTCACACCTCAAACTCTAGTGTTACCTTTCACCTCAAAACACTTTAAACACCATCTGCTCTGCGGTTAATTTCATTCCTAGAAGGCTACAGTAGCAACTTTCAGTATTTATGCTAGTCCAGCAAATGCTGAACACTTTTTTCCAGTTATGTCTCTTGTTGCAAGGTCTCCTCTGTCTGCAGAACCTTTGAGAAAACATCTTAAGTCCAAATAAATGTGGGCACAGTGATTTTTAGAGTAAATGATATCAATGAATGACGTAAAACATGACGAGATGGATTCACACTTTTGACCGGCGAGCTCAAAGAAGTACGTGCCAAACAGGACATCTCAGCCCCTGAAATCTATTAGGCTGTTTTGCATTTCACTTTGCATCAGACTTGACATCTGAGATAAATGATAAAATAACAGCCATCTGTATTTCAAAAGGAAATGAAGCCACTTTTACTTTCAGATAAAATAGGTATTTATTAATAGATCCATTGTCCATACAAGCCTTATTTTGAAATTTAGATCTAAAACCAGACCAAAGAGAAATGATTCAGCAGCCACAGAAGCTTTCCTTTAGCATTTATGTACTGTTTAACAATCATGGTTGGATAGACCCTCTGCTTGGCCAACCCACTGAACAGAATGCAGTACATGATCAGTAAATGCAAACTGACACGGTGCACTGTATGCAATATTTACAATGCGTTTGGCTTGTAGGTACAGTGGTAGCCGGTGTAAAAATTCCGCTCCAGGCATGCTGTCTGCATACAGACAATGAAGTCAAGCTTGCCTGGAATAGAAACCGAATACCACAGCTGCATACAAATTTGTGTGTACTGTGGCTTTGTATTGTTAGACTACCTAAACTCAGCGCCAGTGGGGGCTGGAGAAGATTAAAGAGGTAACCTTAACCCTGCGAAACCAGAAATAGAGATGACAAAAACTCACAGAACAACAACAACAATGGTGAAAAAGAGACAAAGGCATTCAAGGTAATCTGTGGGATTTAGAAACCATTTGATCCATCATGAAGGTGCAGAAATCCAAACGCAGCAAGGCAAACCTCGAAATGTTTCACTCTGAAAGTGTTGGCCAGATGTTTGCACTGAGATGACCAAAGAAAACAGAGATCCCTTTCCAGGCCTTTACATGATATTTTAGAGCAACTGCAAGCAGTCACACAGTGGGGCCTGATGTGCCGAGAATATAGCTTGTTGGCCTGCAAGCCTGTGCAGAGTCTGAAGCCAATGTGGCAGTTTGTTTTGTCTGCAAACTTGTCCTTTTGTTGGTACAATCCTGCCAGCATTTGTGAAATTTAACCTTTATTTTCCAGACAATTGTTTCTTTATTGTTGTTGTAGTTTTTGATCAAATAAGTTTACTGCAGCATAAAACTCCAGTGCTTCTCAGCCAGCTGGTTACCAGACAAGGGCAAAGCTTTTTTTTTCTAAACAGTTTCAAAGTACACGTGAAGTAAAAGGTGGAAGTTTTATATGTATATATATTGTATGTGTGTATATATGTATATATAGGACATGTATGTGAAGGCAGACATGTCGTGGAAGTCTGGCGGCGTCCACAGCTCAGACATCCAGGCGGTGTGTCAGTGTCCTGCCCTGGGGGTCGTTGCCACGGCGAGCC
>OMKZ01015676.1:0-11068 GCA_900302535.1 Neoniphon sammara | reverse complement strand
TCCATATATTAAGTTTTTTTTAATCAGTCAGTTTTTTCTTCCTCCAATAAATATTTGTATAACTAAAACGATATCAGTGTAGAGGTTGTAGTATGTGTTGTTTCTGTGTGGCTGGCTTGAAGTAAGGGTTTCTGTTTCCACGGCTCCACTTCACTGATGATACTGTAAAAGTGTCTATCACATGGTGTATGTTACTGGCATAACTACAACTACAATCCACAATGCCTAATGGGTAAAAATAAACAAAAAAAAAAGCCTCTCACCAGTCTGAAATGCACTTCCCTGCCTGGAGGGCCTGGCCAGAGAGATGCATCTGGAAACAGTCTGAGGTCCAGCTCACCCCTCCCCCTCCTCAATGTGTGACTGAAATGCAATGGGAGAGGGGGAGAGGGAGACAGAGTCAGAGGAGGAGATAGAGAAAGAGAAAAGAAAGAGGAAGAGTGATGGGGCACTGTAACCATTTCAGTAACACTGAAAAGACTCACTGCTGTAACCACAGAATGGTCTTGCATCACTTTATTACTTTACCCTGCCAACAAGAAGTAAATCAGTCCACCACAATTGGAAATAAACAATGTTTGACCAGTGAATAAAATAAAGCAAAAGTTAGACAGATTATTAAGCCCTTATATGGCAAAAAAAAAAAAAAAAAAAAAATGAGATGGTGATTGTAGCAGTATAAACATACAAGAAATCATTTCTCTTATACAGCAAATGGCATCAAATGACTGTTGGGTTTACTCTCTCCCATTTTTCACATTCTCTTTTCAAAATGAGACTCTTGCAAACTGTCTTTTAATTTAGCACTACTTCCATTGTCTCTTTCCGATTATTTCACAACTCTTGCGCAATGCATTTTAATTATGTTTAAAGAACAGTATTGGTGGTGCACATCAGCCATTGGAGATCCAAGATGTGCTTAGTAACCATCCTAAGGCTGCACAGTGTCATCTACATGTCAAAATATTAGCTGATTTATAAAACTTTAATCAAGTTTAGGAGTCAGCATGCATTCTGCTGATTAGTTCTCCTGATAAATTCTGCAATTTCCCTGTGGGGATCAATAAAGTTTTCCGAATCTGAATCTGATTAAACCTGTACAGTAAGTCTCCTTTGATTGGGTTTTGATTCTGGGATGAAGAATGAACTGTCATGTTGCAGAGAAACATGAGTCATCGTCTTCCGAAACACTTCCCATATGCATCTGTCATCCCTATACAGTTGTATATAATTATATAGTTATATAACTTGTCATCAAAATTTGTGCTAAGCTGTTACTGGAGAATGTCACAATTACAGTTACTGTGTACTTTTCTAAATTATTTTTCTTTTTGAGGACCATTAAAACTAAATAGTATTTTGACAGGATCTGGTTTGCATCACAGTAACAATAATGGTTCTGGTGACCAACTGGAAATGTCACAGAGGACCATTTATTCTATTTCAGGGACAGAGAGCATGTGGTACTCTAAGCATGTTATCATAAGCATCATGGGCAAAACTTTACTTATATAGCTTTATGTATAATATCTTATAGTTTGTTATATCAGTGACCTGATTTAGAGGACAATACAAACTTTTTGGGAGTTTGGCCCATTGGTCACCTTACCTACTGTAACATGTGACCAGAGGACTGGCACCAAAATCAGCTCAAGGTAGATCTGGTGGACAGGCTAATGCTTTAGCATACAGTATGTTAAGTAATCATAGGTGACTAGCATTATCCAAAAAACATAGACCATTTATTGTCCAGGGCTGGTGATATGTTTCATGTTAGGGTCTGTAGGTTCTTCACTATTAGCTCAAAAACTTCACCTGTCTGGCTAAATGAGCTCACTTCCTATGTAAACAAAACTTTCGATTAAAGTCTTACAAGAGGAGAGATCTTACAGTAGATCTAACAGTAGTTTCACAGAGTGCATTTAACAAATATAGCAGGTGAACCAGACAGAGAAAACACCCATATAAAGGGATTATTTTGGTGCCCTTTCACCACTTATTTGGTAAGGTGACCGACTGGCCAAACTCTCAATAAGTCAGTGTTGTCCTTTAATTATCATGTTCTGCAGTTTTAAATTTGCTTCACAAAAGGGCATGACAGGTTATGAGCATAGTATAAGGGCATCTCATAGATCGTATGTAATAAGTAAGAAAAATGTTGCTGGATTATCCTCTGTATGCTGCTATAATGTAATTGCAACCTTTAGTGTTGAACACAACTGCATGTGAAACCCTTCTTTTGACCTCTCTGGAGCACAAAATAGAAAGGATTATGGGTTGTTCACCTTTGGTACTTCAGAAACGAGACAGTTGTTGCCGAGGCTTCCAGTGTGAGGAATCCCCTTCCAGATTAATTCAGTCAGGCCAGAGTAGCTGACAGGGGTTAAGACAAATCTGGTTTGAATGTTGGCTTTTGGCCCTGCTGTGATGTTGGCCCCAGCAGCAGGCAGGAGGAGCAAGAGGAGGGATTACCAGCACCGTGCTGTGTGTTGGTTTGACCATCTGTTGCCTTTGTTTTCTTCAAGTGCTAGAGGAATGGGATGCCATAATCAGCTGTACCACGGGGGTCAAGTCCGTGTCATTCGAGTCAGTTTAGGAATTATACGATAGCTCTGTTTCTACACAACATACAGTCATATGCAAAGGGTACAGCAACACAATCATTTTCAATTCAAATATCCTTCTTTGTGGTACAGGTAGATCACATACCTTGGGAATGGTAATCTTCCATTACATTTCAAGAGGAGTTTTGAGAATGAAAACTTGGAACCCTAAGAATGCTTGAAAAGTCACATCTGTGATTAATGTCCAGTCTCACAGTCTATGTAGACAACTGCTGCTGGGAACTCGCTGTATAAAACGCATTTGGTGCTGCACTATGGACCTCAGACTGATTTTTCATTAAGGGGAACGAATGAGGACTCTGGGTACGCCGTGTCCTCTGAAGTATCCTGCAATGGCGCTTGAGGTACAGTTTTCCTCCCAAGACTATGCAGACGTGAAACTGCTCCTTTCCCCTCCTTCACTCAGCATGTTGGGTTTTTTTATGGACATCTGCTGGCACTTTGGGCTGTAACGGTTTTACCATGTGCCCCTTCAGCAGCAATGCAAGGAGACCCTGAAAGAAATCCACGCTTCTGCTGAGACAAAGGCCACGTGAAGTGCTTTTGAAGTTAAGAGCATTAAAAGAGGTGTCAGTAGTGCTTTAGAATGCGCTAAGTAAATTCAAAACTTTCAACAAGACACCCAAGCATGACGAGAACACTGGCAACAGGTAGAGTACAGTGTGATAACTGAAAGAGTGCTTTGTTTCTAGACACTTCTAGCTTTATACAACTTCCATTTTTGCACCACACTGGAGCCATTTCAAGAAATGTTCCCTTCTCCTGCAAAAGAGGTAGTTAGCTCATCCAAACTTCAGCTGTGTCTGATGGAAAAAGCTAAAAGAAGACAAAGTTGACTGGTTTTCATCTCCCCCACTTCCTCACACACAAATTGGGTCGTGGAGGAGAAGTGCACTGTTAGCATTACTTTGGCAATACCTCAAGCTTTGGAACTTTTTCCAAAGTGTCATTTTACCGCTATTGAGGCTTTCTTGCTACACTAATAGCCTATGATATTTAACATAAAAGCATATGCATATAATGTACAGCACCCTCTCAATTAACTGGTGAGCCTCCTATTCAGTACAGTGAATTATCATAGAATTCAGATTCAAAATCCTCTGTCAATCATAAGTTTATAATTGCACTTGATGACCTCTCCCACTGGCACATATAAAGAGGGTGACATCATGCCATCGCTCCAGTTACATACCAAAAACCTGAAAGAGCCTGAAACGTAACTATGAGACCCAGGCACTGGGCTGAAACATCTGGCATGCTTTAAAAGAAAATTAGAAGAGAGATTGCAATCAAATGCTTGTGTAAAGTACACTGACATGCTTGTACAGGTCAGGATTGTAAGCAGTGATCATTTTTCAGCATTAAATCGCTTTATCGCATCACAAAAGAATTGTTATTAGAGTATACAAGTCAGGAGGTGTAATTAAGCATTGTATTGGGTTTGGGACACCTGTTGTCTGGGCGAAAACAGAAGTGGGAGCTTGATAGGATTATGGTCGATGATGCCAACACCTCATTCATTTTAACAACAGAGCTGTTAAGTTATGCTGTCCAAATGAAATGTTTGCTTCTGAAACATCTGGAACAGATTAAAGAGAAAAGCCTGTGTTTTCACTTTAGCATATTGTGCTACAGTCAGGCATTTATCAGCTGTCTCAAAGAAGCAACCTAGGACTAGAGCCTTACTCATACCAGAGAACTTGTAATAGAGTCTCTATATAGAAATAATAACCCAGAAGGCTTTTCTCTACTGTGAGTATCAGTACAACCTCTTCAGCAACACCATTTTTCCAAAGCTATACACATAATTAAGTATAAAAAAAGACAGAGAACTGAGAAAAGCACTTCCTGGTTACCATAAGCGGATCTTTGACCAGATTGCTTGGCTTGAACTGGCCTTTGAATAATAAACCTTTGAACATGACGCAAAAAGTACTCCGTTCTATGAAAGCTGTTGACCAGATGGACACATATTTGTGGTTTATTTTGATAGTGTCATTGCGTCAGTTTGTTTACATGTACACTGAAATTTAGGTAGCAGCTCCTGGCCATCCTGGTTAAGGCCCTGAAAAAAATGGAATGAGGTGTGTTTGTGCCTCTGTATTCCAGGTTAAAGGAACACTTCAACCAAAATACAAAAATGGTATTATTCCACTTACCCCTCATGCAATTTATCCATCCAGGTATTTTCTGTATGATATGGTGAAGTTTTCATTCTGCCGCGATCTTCCATGTCTCCCTTCACCCCAAGACTATAATGATACCATAAATAATACCCCAATGCACAGCCACTGAAGCGTGATACATGCATATTTCAAAGTAAATCATAACCAAAAATAACAAAAAAAACCCCAAAACAAAACAAAATAAAAATACCGTTTCATGCTAATCCACAAAAAAGAGAAGACCAGAGAATGATCACCATCATCACTTTTATTAAGACTTCCAGGTCCCCTGCCCTTTAATTAAGTAACACATTGCCTATGCTGAAAGTCACCATCTGTTCTTTCAGAGAGTAAAACTAAAGCATAGGTCTCCTGCAACTCCCTGTTTCACACATCCATGTTAAGAAACAGTCATCTGTGTGAAATACCTGGCCTTTAAATTGTCATGCAGCTTTGGAACATGAGAGTGAGGGGTCGTTATAAAATCTTACATGGCAATCAGGGCTGCCACGTGTTGCAGAGCGAGGCCATCAGTTGAATTTTTACTTTTCCTTTGACACCTCCCATGCTTGTGTTGTGCCCAAAATCTGCCTTTGCTGTGGGTGTCCATTAGTGTCCATGTGGAATGTTATATTTTCTTCCTTAACACTGTCTTCACAATTTTCACAGAAAAGAACAGTTTGAATTCAGAAACAAATAAGCAAACTAACTTTCACCACAACCAAATAAAATTGAAAGCCCAGTAGAAAGTGTCAGACTTCTTTGGTCTCGGAGTTACTGCAACGACTGCAACTGCTGACAGAAATAAATACGCTGACATATGAAAAGTCAAAGTTTGTTAAAAATAAACAAACAAAAACAATACCCCATTCAGAGACCAAATCGTTAAACGACCATGAAGCTGCAGATGTGGACCGGACCAAACTGGTTATTAAGACAACAGTCATATGTGAGTCACACATTGTCAGACATTTGAAGACTGACTGAGAGCCCTGGACTGTCTCTGGTTCTTTATTGCATGGGAACTACAGTTTTCTTACTTCTGTTATTTACAGACACTGCACAGATCTTTGACAAAATTAATATTAACTGTACTTTTCTAACTGATCACATGTGCAACATAATACACCACTGAGCGATCAAACCCTCTTTGATCAGAGTGGTCGCTTCCGAATCAGTGTCTCACAGCACTACAAATGACACTGGGAAGGTATTTCTTTCCGCTGGTTGAGGAAAATCATGTTGAGTTGCATTGAACACAGTCCCTACAGTTCTCGAGGTAATGCTTTCATTGCAACGCAGACTCCATATAAACCTCTGAGGTTGACACAATGCTAAAGATAGTCTCGTCAAACCACAAGTCGCCATGATTTTTTTTTTCTCTTGTTAAACAGAATGAGTAATGTTACTGGAACAACTATTATTTGGTAATAAACACTCACTCAGACAGAGCAGAGTGGAACACTGAGCAACACACAACCCCATACTGTCTCATTTAACAATTTAGTGCACAAAATATGAAGAAGCTCATTCCCAAATGAGATGGAAAAAGTGACACCTGTCCACTATATAATCATTGCTGGGATGAAAGCAATACTCAGTATGGCTAATTATTACAGTATCAGTTATCGTAATGGTATAAAATTTAAACATTATAAATGATATGATGTAGTTGTAGATGCATATTCTATGTGGTTTTGAAGACTTAAGACTGAACATGAATAGTATTTTTTTTCTTCAAAATAGATACATTGTTTTAGAATGAAACTCTTCAATATGTAACAACAAAGATGCTAATAATTTTGCTGCTACATAACTCGCACAGCCTAATAATCTGGTATTAGAAGAGTTTGCTTGCCTCAAGTGAATAATCTTATACAAATATCTCAACCTGGCCCCATAATCTGATTGGCCAAAATTCAACTGAAACTCCTAATTGATTTTCTGGCTCATGTAACCAGTTAATCGGCTTCAACAATCTGACTACTTCTCATAATAGTTGGCTAGATAATCCAGCTGCAGAAAGTAAAGGTTGTAAATTTGTTTTCCACCACTGAATTGGAATGATCAGCACAGTAGTTGACTAATTTCACTCACACACATACACTCACACACACTTTATGGCCCACTAGTATTTTAAAAAAAACCTGTGCAAACTTGTCTTTAAATGCAGCCCATTCCAACAAGGCTCCATTTCCCCTTACAATCTAACAAAACCCATGCTACAGACAAATGGTCTATTTAAAAAGTCCCACCACAATGCCTCAGCCCCTTAAAGGCACTTGCTGCACAAAAAAAACTCCTGAAAATGATATTACTCATTTGAATTACATCAGTAATTCTTCTGTGTGGTGCAAAGTTTAGACAGGCATTCGTGGCTTGTATTAAGACCTAACCAAGGAAAAAGAACGAGGAGTAAAATAATGCAATGAACACCTGAGCAAATCGAGTCCTCAAAGACCAGAGGAGGTGCTGGTGACTGATTTTGGGCAGAATTTCCCTTTACTACACGGTGCTGTTGTTTTAAGAAGAAATAGGCCTTACAGTCTATCCACTTTCAGCTCAGACAATTAATTCAACATAATCTAAGTATACTTGATTACAAATTATTAGGAATGACTACTGAATTTTGTCAATTAACTCACAATTTAAGATTTCTCTCTGAATTTTCAGACTGGAAGTCACTTGAATCAATCCCTGGAGAGACCAAAGTGCATGACATTGGAAAGAAGGGGATTATTTCAGATTAAAACCCATTTCATGGCTTTAATGTGTTACACTATAAACTGATGCACTATAGAACCACTATTAATTTGAAACCTACATTCTTGCTTTAATTCATTACAAATACCTTAAATAAATTGTCCTGTTTATGCAAAATAAAAAATATGTTGTGACATAGCGAAGGTGATGTGTATTTCAAACATGAAGTGTACAGTAGGTCTTTTAAAAACAAGAAGTTTGACTTTGAATCCATCAAAGTGAATGACTGCTCCACAGAGAGCACTGACTGGCTTCATAAGTCTCTGCACACACTACTGCTACCTTTCTCTGCAAGTCTTTAACCCTCAAACACAGACTAAGACCAAGAATGAGCAAAAAAAAAAAAAAAATGCCTCTCATGTTTTTTGGCATCTTAGACCAGACAGTCAGTTTGGGTTTTTACAGACTGTCATACATGCGCAGCGTGCGCTCCAGTTGTTGGACAACGCGCTGGTAAAAGGCTATCTGCTCCGTGAGGTAGGCCTGCATCATGTCTTTGAAGTCCACCTCTCGTTGCCGATGGAAGTGGCTCATCTCCGCCTGGAGGGCGAAGCCAACTGTCCGGCAGCGTTTCCTAATGCCATCCGCCTCATCCTGGTCCATCTTGCCCTCATCACTCATCCGCTGGCTCTCCTTCACCTTGGCAAAGGCACCTGAGGGCAAAGAAGTCCCATCTATGTTAGCAACTAGTGATAGTCTAAACAGAAAATGCCATTTTGTGGTCAACTGCGCTAGAACACATTGATCTATTAGTGGGCAAAAGCAATTTCTTAAAAGAGAACACACCAGCTATCCATTAGAATTAAAGTTAAAGTGACTCTAACAACTCAACATTCACTGTTTTCTAAAATGAAACAGCAGAGTTTCTCCCATCCTCCTATTGGTGACGTAAAGCTGATGAGGAGCATCACTGAGACGTTGGAGGACACACTTGTGATGAAAGAGTTAATGAAAAGTTTCAGTTTTTAAATTACAAACGAAAAGAGCACTATGCAAAACTGCCAAGGGTTGATTGAAGTGAAGATCATTTAGATCCAAACTGATGAAAAATGCAGAATAAGCACGAGTCAGGCCAACAATGAGAACCTTGTAGATTCAACCATCAATTGCATGCGTATTCCACGTTGAATCTAAATGGTCCTTGCCAATTTTGCATAGTGCATCTTTAAAGTTGAAAGCAATCTGAATAAGGAACAGCACTGTGAATTTTATTGTGCTGCTCTTTGGGTGGTTTTGGATTCTGGGGTGTTGTATAAAAACGTTAAAACAATGGCAATATCTTCTTCACAGAGCTTTCCAGTGAGGACCAACATCGTAACGTAGGTACTGTAAAGCTTTATAGGTGCAGATATAAAAAACACATCACACAGTTCCTTTTTGTTTGCATGCATACCAAAGTTTTTAGCTCCAGCATGAAAAGAACAAGTTGCAACCACATTCACCCAGATTGCCATGACATCACTTTCCAAGTAGCAGAACATGGCAGCTTAATGGCATGTTGCCAGACTGCGTTTCCTATCAGATTCGTGAGACAGTCTCCATCACGAGACTTACGGTCTGAATTTAAAACCA
Organism: Neoniphon sammara; assembly: GCA_900302535.1. Taxonomy (NCBI): domain Eukaryota; kingdom Metazoa; phylum Chordata; class Actinopteri; order Holocentriformes; family Holocentridae; genus Neoniphon; species Neoniphon sammara. The sequence continues at coordinate 1,944 of OMKZ01015676.1, read as the reverse complement.
GGAAGCACACAGGATTTAATCAAACCCAGCGTGTACACAAGGAAGCTAGTTGGGGTGTCGCCCTGAAATTACACAATATAGTGAGGTCTGCATCTATAGCAGCTGCTGCACCGTATAGGCTGCCTGCATTCACAGTATCTGTGAGTTTGCGCTGCCCTGAATTTTGTGTGGAATTCCTGGCAGAAGTCTGGGAAAGCATGAACAGCACTTCCAGTCTGTTCCAGCGAAGAGGCGTGCGGAGTGCAGTCTGTGGCTCTGACCTACATTCATGCACTCTGTTTTCCACATGAGAGGAGAATGTGCATCACCAGATCGCATGTCTGTGGGACATAAAGAAAAGGGGCTCGCGGTTATGTGTGAGTGTGTGTGTGTGTGTGTGTGTGTGTGTGTGGAGAGAGGGGAACACAGGGAGGTCAACCAACATTTCACCCAGTTCAAAATCTCATGACAAAGCAAGCTTGATGTGCTCTTCCTTGTGACTCAATCTTCTCCTACTCTAAACAAAACTATCCTGTAAAAGCTGTAACATGTATTAAGTCTATAAATAAAAAACTGCTGGAAGCTGTTGGAATATTAGGCAAAGCTGTGTATGGGTCCTAATATTCTAATATCCAATCCAAGCTTTTTCACCTCTTTTTCCCATGAGCAGATGCACTATGATACATGACCAATTGCCGGGAAAGTCAGTGATTTGTTTATCTTGCCCAACCAGACCACGCTCCTTGGCTGGTTTATGACTGTGATTGTGGGGAGAATTGAACTATTTCACATGTGACAGCTTCATGGGTCTGTACTGGGCAGCTAGCTACTACTACTCTACAGGGGATAAAGAGTAAGTGGAAGGTGATAGAGAAGAGGAGGGGAGAGAAGAGGAGAGACAAAGAAAAAGAGGGGGATTTTACAATATTAATGAGTCATAGTGTTAGAGGATGGTCAAAATTAACTGTGACCACAATCCTCCAGAGGAATGAACACAGGACTCAACAAAATTCCCCAATTCCCACTGCCCTCCCTGGGCCACAAGTCACTGTAGGAACTGGCCAAGAAGTACAGCAGCTCAATCTTCTGTCTCCTATCTCTCTGATGCAAACAAGAAATCTGAGAATGGATGTCCACCTTCAAGATACTTCTTCGTTTGTTTGTTTTTTTTTAAAGCTGACTCTTAATGGCATTTCTGCTTTACTTAACAGTGATAGTGGAGATAGAGATAGAGGAAAGATGGGGGAGAAAGAAGGGATGACATGCTGCAAAGGCCACGAGTCAGAACTGAACCTGTGCCGCCATGGTAACAATACATGGTACGCACTCTACACAGTGAGCTACCAGAGCGCCCAGATACTTGTGTTTGTTTACCACATGGACTGCTTGTGCGCTTGTATTTATGCCTTAGTGATGACCTTTACCCAAATCCCCGTGGCTATGTTCCTTTTAAGCAAAACCAGCACACTGTATCTCCATGGAGAGCAACCTGCATTACAGTCCAAACACCAACACAGCATTTTAGGACAAGTGCATCTAATTTTAGTTTGTCCAGAAATGGGACCAAGGTTCCCAAGCAGAGCTAATTAAATCATTCTGCATGTTTAACCCCTTAGTGGAAGTGACAATGAACTGAGGTAGACTTGTTTCAAGGTTTTGAATCCTTGCTGATACCAGTTTGTATACGCCTGCTGCCTGTAATAGCCCATGCTGTGCTAACAAAAGCCAGCAATTAATCTTTTAATATCTCAAAAACAGAACCACTAGCAGAATGCTTTCTTAAAGATAAGCTTCTTAGAAACTTGATCTGTACATTTAAGGGTGAAGCTGAATGTTAGCTTCAGTTATATAAAAAAGCTTATAAATGAACTTATCCTCCAAGCCTTAAGTGAGGGGTGTGTGTGTGTGTGTGTGTGTGTGTGTGTGATGTTAAAACAGTATAGAGCTATCCATTTATATGTCAAG